>NMRB01001863.1:0-10924 GCA_002633025.1 Notospermus geniculatus | reverse complement strand
ACATTGATAATATGTATGATGAGAAGTAATGCAATATGTATTAGAGGGTAAAGTAGGATGTGGCAGGATGGGACGAAGGTGAATTGAGAAAAGGCCAGTAAAGACAAAGGCAGAATAAAACAAAGGCAAGATAAGCGAAGGAAAATTGAGAAAAGGCGAGACGGGAAATGGCAAAATGAGAAAAGGCAAATTGGGAAGAAGGTGAAATGGGACAAAGGCTAATCGAGAAAATGCGAAAAGAGAAAAGGCAAAATAATACAAAGGCAGAATAGAACGAAGGCGAAATATGAGAAGGCGATTTGGGATGAGGCGAGATGAGATAAAGGTGAATTGGGAGTAAGGCAAGTTAAGACAAAGGCAGAATAATACAAAGGCAAGTTAGGCGAAGGCGAATTGAGAAAAGGCGAGATATGGAATGGCAAAATGAGAAAAGGCAAAATGAGAGAAGGCGAATTGAGAGAAGGCGAATAGAGCAGACACCATGCGATGCGGCAACCATTGTTTGTTTCCGCGACGTTGGTCACGGACAAAGATGCGGTATCGCACCGGTCTAAATTCACGTGAATGGATTCTTAAGGCGGTGACAGACTGGCGCGTAAGCAACGCGTCGCAAAGCGTTCAACCAATCGGGGAGGCGGTAACACGGACCGAAACACCATAGGAAGAATCTAATTGGCGGAACGTCTGCAGGACGCGGCGCGTATGCGCCAGTCTGTCACCGGCTTTAGCCTTATGTTCGTATCCTCATGCGGCAGGCGATTCGACGCGGAAAAATACTGTACGAGCGATCGGGGCGGTGGAAATCGCTCGTCGCATCCTACCGCATCGCAATGTGAACAGCTATAGGCTTAACAGCGGGAACAATCAGGCGCGAAAAATTTCGCATCGCACCGCGCCTGCAGTGTGAACAAGGCTTAAAACTGTCTCGGTGAATGGGTCGGCCTCTCTCAGGACGGCAACTTCACCTTCTCCAACCTCAACTCTCGCTCGCCTTGCCGCCATACTCACAGACGACATGGGAGCCGCGTATGTTCACTTATTGCTTTTACAAAAGAACGATAATGAAATGGTAGTCGACATCATGTGCAGTGAAAAGAAAGGAACACCCCAGCCTGACCACAAAGGTGCAATCATAGCTACCAGTGTGACCACAACAATACACCTCAGTCACACCTCACTAAAAGGAAAGAAGGCCTGTCAGTCAAACAAAATAGGCGGGGTTCTTACACCATGACGACAGCCAATGAAACAGTGAACGGAGCTACGTTCGGTGCAATGTCTTGCAACGTCCTGTTTCAGTATTGCCGTCTGGTGGTACTGCCCTGCTCCGCCAATGAAATCCGTCGTAAGAACTGAACTTAGTGCTACGTTCAATTTAGCATGTTACCTACTCGTTCCCTAGCTTTCCCCAACGTAAAACTTGCCAAACACGCCAACTAATACTAGGCGATAAAGGAAATCATCCATGACTGGCGGGTTAAGCCTGCCATTGTAGCTGCAAGGGGCTCAATGCACAATTGCACCATCTCCCCCTTCAGACAGATATGACACGTCCTCGAGTATCTTAGCGCCACTCTGCGTCTCATTGTCCAACTACACTTTCCAGGTTCGACTGGGCAGGTCTAGCAGATGTATACGCGCGCCGGACACCCATCCACGAAGTGATCGCATTCAGCGTTGTTTAACTTCTAGCTCAAAGGCCAACCACAAGGCCATAAAGAAAATTCTCTATGGTAAGTCTAGCATGTCTAGTGCAACATTTTAGCTGCAGGGGGTTCAATGCACCGCCCATCTCTCGGTGGTAATGCGAGTGGAAATGTGAGCTGTATCAGGCAAGGACGAATTGAGCGAGGGGGGAGTGGTGATTGGATAAGTAAGTTGTCGTGGTTGGATGACTTGGAAGTTGTTGGCCAGAAGAATGCACAATGCCATGCACAATTTGACCATGTAATTTAATTACCCTACATAGTACCAGGTAGTTCGTTATTCGCTTTGTTAAAAAGTGAGGTTTCGCAAATCTGACGGAACATGAAGTGCGAAATACGAAATTCAACTTCATTTCCAGGACCTATTGTATTTCTGCTGGAGATGGTTGCTACCACAAATGTCCCTGCTACCAGTGCATCTTTTAGCATTTCATCGACCGAGACAGTTATGGTGCATTCTGAATTTTTGAATTTCCATTCCCTATCTAGGAAATGAAAACGAAAGATAAATTTCAAAGTTTAATATACACCATTAACGCTATCGGTCTAACGTCACACGTTAAAAGACGCTCTTGCAGGAGGCGATATTTGTGGTGCCAACCATCTCCTGAAATACATTACGTCATGGGAATGAAGTCCAATTTCGTATTTCGTACTTCGTGTTTCGTCAGGTTAGCAAAACAACAATTCTATTGACTTTGTCATTCTCATTCACAAATGAGTATAGGTTATACCAACGGGTAGGACTGATCGATAGGCCTAATTCTGCTGTAGCACATGTTACTGAAACTGAGTAAGACAAGAAGGATACTCACTGAATAGATGAAATACGTTTTGAGTGTCTCCCCAATAGGAGCTGTCAGTCAGTTGACAAATAGGAGTCACTACAGCCTTATTCAATGCTAGCGGACCCATTCATGGTTGACGGAACACCAATCAGGAGAATTTTCGTTTCTATTGGCCCGCAAGAACTTTGCTTCCGTCTTGTGGCGATAAGCACGGCTGACTGCTCCGATTGTATAATGTACATGATAATGTAAAATGGCAAAGCTACTCCATGCCAGTACAAATATTTTATTCATTGTGATGGCGGTAGCATATTCTGCTCATCACATCATTTCTCACAACTCTGCGTTCATTTATGGTACCCCATGAAGTAATGCTGGTTCATATAATAAAAGAATCGATATGAAAAGACTTCAATGATTCTAATCGGGACATCAATCAATGAAAATTATTTATTAAGACAAATCTTGACTTTTAGGTTTAGACTGCATATCATATACAAAAAAGCATCACTTGAAATATTTAAACTCACACTTCATGAAAAAGACACTTTCTTATATTTTAATAGACAAATCCCAAGCTCGCTTTCTTTCCGACAACGGGTTTCCAGCATAGTCTTTTTTACAAGATTGCACAGGTAGTCCACCAGATACCAACAGCGAGATTTTCGTGATATCCGAGTGAAATCTTCACATGTGAATAATAGTATTTTCAAACTGTAATTAAATTATAACGAATAACTGAAAATATTTTTTTATAAAAGAAACGTGTTGTAAGGATTTGAGGACTGCTTGTCATTATGTAATGGTTCAACAGCGCAAGTTGCAGCCACGAGTCAAAATATTGTACCGAACATGAAATTTTGGGGCCTAATTAAAAGTTAATTGATACTGTTACTACTGACCCAAATTCACATTTTTTTTGCATCAGAATGAGTGAGCATGGTTTATCCTTAAGAAACAAATTTGGTCTCATAAGGTATGTATCAAAACTAAACTTATAAAGGTCCGGTTTTCGGCCATGAACATTTGGTAAGCCTACTACATTTATCCAAGATACAGAATAGCACAAAATTGACACACAAAATGATAATAAGCAAGAAGACAATCTCCAGAATTCACGAATTTTCGACCCCAACCGGGGTCTTTTTCAAGTGGAACTTTACAATCTGAAACTCTAGAAAAGAGTCTTTTCTAGAGTTTCAGAGTGTAAAGTTCCACTTGAAAAAGACCCCGGTTGGGGTCGAAAATTCGTGAATTCTGGAGATTGACTTTTTGCTTATTATCAAATTGAGAACTATGAATTCATGAGCTCGCCGAAGGGCTTCCGAAGTGTGCCGAAGAATGCTCGGAACCTGCCACTCTTTCCAACGCATAAGTCAGACGGCTTATTCATGCATTGTCATGTAATGCTTGCCTAGTAACGTAGGTTACACTGGAGCTGATCAACGTTGTTTAAGTAACGAGAGCATTGCAAAAATCATTAAAATCGTTACCTACTTAGTTCCGCCCGAACTATTCCTTATAAGCCGATTATATTGTGAATTAGGCCATCGCTGCATTTGTATCACTAAATATTCCCTGTTTTCGGTGCGAGTCCGGTAGCCCAGTGGTTAGAGCATAGGTAATGAATAGTTTCCAACATACGTGGGTTCGAGTCTGGTTGGAGGAAGAATTTTTTTCTCCCCATTTTTTTCTTTCACGTACGTCTTCTGTGTTGGTAAGTAGTCTCGCCCCGCTATTATTTTCTTTCCCCTGCCCAAAACCGTAGCAACTCCACTCTCGCTGCATGATCTGACACCACAAAACGTCACTTCGAGAACCCTGTCGCCATCAGGCTGGTATTTGGCTATAAACACGCAGACACCTCTCCTCATACTCGACAGCTATCGGGTGGGGCAGAAAAAACGATAACACTTTTTAAACTAGAATAATCCAAAAACTATTGTACGTACAACTTTGAAAATTTACAGGTAGTAAGATAGGGATGTTTGACAACTTCACTTCAAATTGCATGTCCATAGCATAAAAACTGTGAAAATTTTGACATTTTGAAAATTTTCCGTCAAGACCAGAATTGCCGGTCTGAGAAGTTACATCAGACCTACCCCAGTTCACATGAACAATGGACAATGTGTCCCCTGTCTTGCTCAAAAAGACGGCACACAAGCAGACTGACTCAGAACTATCTGGAGGACGCAACTCCTCACTTTATAAGCGAAGGTGAGTGGCCGCCACAGTCACCGGACTTGAAACCTATGGATTACGCCATGTGGAACAGTCTCTCGGAAAAGGTTTACGAAGCGCGGACGAAACCATTCACGGAAAATGAACTGTAGGAGAGAATTCGGGAGAAATGGGCAGAAATAAGCTTAGAAGAAATAAGAAATTCTATTTCCGGGTGGAAAAAGCGCTTGCGTGCCGTCTTTGAGCAACACGGCCCCTGGATGTCGAAAACAAGTACCATTCTGCAGCAAAGCGATTGGAAATTAGTCTAAAGCCGCCCATACACGGCGCAATATTATTGCACAATATGGGGCCCAAATGGGTGGTCGTGTGCTTTTCGCATGATGGGTAGAAGAAAGATTGGCAATAATATTGCCCACTGTGATCCTCATATTGTGCAATAATATTGATCGTGTATGGGCCGCTTTAGTGGGCCATCTTATGACGCTTTTGCAATGTCGATGTTTACTACCACATGAGGTGTTATTTCTGCTTTACTTATTCATTCGACAAAAGGCAGCCAGNGTTCACTCGGAATGGATAGATTTTCCTTCTGTTCCATTGCAACATTATCAAGGATGAAGAGGTACTTGTTTTCGACATCCTTGATCCTGTATCACGTCACCCATCACATACAGAACATATCCTTTTTTCTGGATTGAACCCCGACGGACCCTTTCGGTTTCAATTTCCTCCACAGAAATTCACTCTGGAACAGTTTCTGCAGCCTCGAATTTGTCACACTGACTTTCCTTTTTTCTTAGCCTAGGCCTAAAACTGATGCGACACCGTCCATGAACGATAATGTTGCTGTCTTTTAGCAACCTTGGACCTGCCAATCTGAATTCGGCATAAGGTGGCTGAGAACATGCACTTTCAGCTACATTTACGTACCCTCCCTTCAGCCAGAGCTTGAAGTGGCTCCACTCCACCTGCTGCAACACTCGAAATATCATCGCTCTCCTTGATACATTCATTGCAAAGGCTGAATTTTCCATTGTCAGCTATTTCAGTAGTCAAATATGGTGTCTGCGTCATTGCATTTAAGTACATGTAACAAACTCCATTGTCTCTGAAAGGTTCCTGATTTGAATATTTCTTAGAATCTCCCCTTTGATTCATGGAATCTGTAACAGATGACAGTATAGTTGCTGTCCTAAACAGTATCTCTGGAGACTTTGCCCCAGCCCTTCACCTGGGTACTAGTATTTGAAAGGTTGGTGCTAAAGTTTCCATCCCTTCACCAGTGAAGAAGCACTTGTACTGCATACTGAATAAACTGAGTCTAAAATGCACCAGTTAAACATTCATTTTGCTGTCATACATTGTATTAAAAAAAAACTGGACAAAAATCTTGCTATACGAGGGTCGGATGAAAAGTTTTGAGCCTCACTATGATGCCCTTGGATAATACGGTTCTGTCCTGGGTTTTTTTCAACATACACTCTTAGCCGAAAAGGTTCTTTGAGGGTTCTTTGAAGAACCCCTGGGTTCTATATAGAACCCTAAGGTTCTTTGCTGCATTGGTAGAACCCATAGAGTTCTTTGACGAGGGAAAAGGTTCTTAGAGGGTTCTTTGAAGAACACCTGGGTTCTATATAGAACCCTAAGGTTCTTTGCTGCATTGGGTAGAACCCATAGGGTTCTTTGACGAGCAAAAAGGTTCTTAGAGGGTTCTTTGAAGAACCCCTGGGTTCTATATAGAACCCTAAGGTTCTTTGCTGCATTGGGTAGAACCCATAGGGTTCTTTGACGAGCGTAAACCCAGATAGCAACAATTATGTTCTAATTCGCAATAATTTAATACAGAACCGATGACTCAATGAACAGAAAGTCAATGAAACTCAATGAACAGAAAGTGGATAGTAAAACTTATAGTACAGGAGAGACCCCTATTATCGAGAGGTTGAAGTATATTCTGGATAGCCCCATTATGGTAGCTATAGCATTAATTTTCAGCCCCTTCTAGCAATACTCCCACTGTATGGTTGCTTACCGGAAGTGTCTCGAATTAGGCCTACAGCTCCTAAGTGCTTGAGAATTTACTACGTGTCCCTTTTGAAAAGTTGTAGGGATTGGTCTTATCTCCCTATTATAGTAGGTATAGCGTTAATTTTCAGCCCCTTTCCGCAATAATCCCACTGTATGGCTGTTTACCGGAAGTGTCCCATGACGTCAAACTTGCCATGCAAAAAGAAAATTCATGAAAATGACGAAATGCTCCCGGGTTCTCCTTGTACTTCATGACGTCGTCAGTTTTGTGGTCACGTGAATCTTGGCAAGACGCACGTGACAATCTCGGACGAAAATTTTTAGATCCTTTTTTGCCCTTTGCGACACCAATATCGTCTTCAGGTGTACATATGGGAAGCTGGGTACACTTTGTCAAGACAAAATATAACCTGGGTACAGTTTGTCCAGACAAACTATACCCAGGGTATAGTTTGTCTGAACGACATTGAACCTGGGTACACTTTGTCTATCCCCAGGACGACAATAACCCCTTCAGCTTTACTGGCTTGCTTTGCGCATGGCTTATCTTCCCGTCGTGGGTTCAGGGTAAGCGCGAGTGAGTAAACGAATACGGTAAACATGGCACATATGGACGTGGTCCATAAGGAAATCGGTCGCAGAAAGCTTTCCGAGTACGTCAGTAGGCTTACGACAATCGGCTTGTGTGAAAAGCATTCAGTAAAAGCATGAAAATCATTGATTAACAACTGTATCGTTCAATACGCACTTTAAAAGCGATGGTATGTTCAAATATTCTCAGATTTATTTGCACATCCGAAAACACTTACGTTCCTGGTTGCATGTAAACTGTGGCCCCATTCCGGCGTCCGCCATCCGCGTTTGTCACTCGACCGCCCAGTGGTACGGCGTTCCGCGTTTGCTCCACTTGTACCACTGGCTTCATACGCCCTCATCACTCTGCTCGGAATGAGCAGAATTAATAAAAACTGATCTACACCTAGTTTTACACCCTAATAAAATCATAATCGTACTGTCAAGTTTAGAAGTGTACCAAAATACCAAACTCACCATGATTTTTAAACATTTGGGGCCGATTTCACAAAGGGTGTTTAAGACTTAGACGCGTGTAACTTCGTCAAATGCCTGGTGGAATTGTGTGCATTTAGTGAAGTTACACACGTCTAAGTCTTAAACACCCTTTGTGAAATCGGCCCTTGTTCATTATTTTGTTGTTGCACTTTTTTGCGGCGGATTACACGTATGGCTGTGCTTCGGTTCGGTCGTTCCGGCAGAAATAGTTTCCATTTTAGAAGTAACCAAATCGGTGCACCAATCAGGTTGGTCGAATTTGATCACATGATTGTGTGAGGTAAACATAAGCACGTGCTACCTGGAGGCAGCCATATTAAATGACGGCATTCCTACGCGAAAAGATGTACGGGGCACTGACGTTTGAAGGCAGAGTCACTAAGATAAAACCGTGTGACCTCTGCATATGAGACTGAATTGCTCAGTGTCAGCTCACATTAGACTGGTTCCCGTCTCCGCCGCTCCATTCTCGGGCCGCTTTATTCCACAACTAGAGAGAGTAGCGCCGCGGGATTTTGCGGAAAAGACGGTGTTTTGGATTAATATTATTGTTTCAATATCGTCTGCTCTCGATTGTAACGGTCTCGCCACCTTTTGGTAGGTCCTTTCACTTTCATTGACGTGTACCGAGTTCGAGGCTTTTAAGCCCCGCCTTACACCATGGAGGACGTTCTCAACCAAACTTCTCTATGAACTTTACGTTTCCTATTCCCACACAGTTTGTGACGGACATTTCACTTATTTTATTCGAATTCTAAAGACCTTTACCTTCGTAGCAGACGTGTGGATATGTGGATTTTGACATTTTGGAGTGTTTAATACCTTTTCCAGAGTTGGTCTCTCCAACTCTGGAACGACGCCATTTTTTTGGGCATTCACCAGTTCACCCACCCCTCGGATGGAGTCTAATCTCAGGATTAAGGAGCAGAACCACTGTTGAGGAATTAATTATTAAAGAAAGGCGGTAAAATTACATTTTTCTAAGTTGGATTTTTTTCGGATGTTCTCTCACGAACAGACGGGAACCAATCTATTTTCAAATGTAGCTATCTGAATGGTGCAAGATATCAATCAGGAGTGAAAACGCTTGGTACACATAATAGGGAGGTTTCTAAATCATACGATAAAGTAAACGTTAACGACAACTTTATTTTTGTACCGAAAATGCAATGCAAAATCTGGTTAAAGCAAATGGCTCGCGGTGTTTGTTTACATTCAGTTGGGGCGCCATGACAGTTGGTCCTCAATATCAAGCATCATTTTCAGAAAAAGGCGAAAGAAGGATTTTAGTTTAATGGGAAATGCATTAGGCAGCCAAACTTCGGAGGCGTATTCTGCAAAATCTGCCGCTTCAAAATCAATGTGAATTGCACAAAATGTACATTTTAACTGACTGAATTTGAAAACATCATTAACCCATTTTAACAAATTTTTAATAGAACCTCGTCCCCAGTGTTTACGTTCGCATGACAGCACAGGTTTTGCATAATGGCTGGAGCACGGCTTTGCCTGGAGGCTAGATTCACTCTCTATGGGAGGTACCACCAAAAATGTAAACAAACCCCGCGAGCCATTTGCTTTAATGTGTAGAATGAAAAATAACGTTGTCGTAAAGTTTTGGTTTATCGTTTGATTTCGAAACCTCCCCATTATTGAATTTCGCCCTCCTACCCTCCGGTGGGAGGCGTCGTACATGTGAAGATGGTAAGGGGGACCACGAGAGGGGCATTTACTTAGAACCTTGTCGTGATGGAACTTGTTTGCTTTTGAATCTTATCCAACATCATGCCAAAAATATTTAGTCCAAGTCTCTATGGAAAATATTGATTCCTTCAGCAATTTCTGAGGCGTTCAAAAGTACTAATCACAGAAAGCAGTGAAACAATAGAAGGAGCTGGTTGATATTATGTCATGATCAATGATATGGACCATAGTGTCAACCGTGAAATTTTCAACAAGATAGCTGTAGTACTTTCCGAGATTTCCCCAAAGTTGAAAACCTCTGTTAAGTCCCCAGCACCTTTGATGTTTAGTGTAGTTTAATTGCAATACAAGTCAGAGTTCGATTCTTATGCAACCAATCGGTATATAATGAGCACATTGAAATGCCTATGAGGAGACTGCCTGTAGGGTGCCTTTAACTCCAATCACATAATAATTAGTGGCCATCAATAATGTTCATGAACTTGGCCTACCTTATGTGCATACTTCTGACTTACATTTCGTCCACTTCCTAAGTCTTGCGCAACTTCCAAATGCTTATTTCCGATGACCACTTTGTTGGGTAGGCATGCATGGAGTCCCGTTCCAAAATATTCGCCTCATAACGCATCACCGTACCATCATTACGCACTATATAATTCGCATAACCAGGAAATTTATCAACAAACATATCATCCTCGGTAATTTCATATTGTCGCTTACTTTGTCGCAGTTTACTTAAATCAATGTTAACCATTTCCGACCCAGCGCGAATAAGTATAAATCTACCATTTACATCATCAATCCCTACGTCAGAAATGGCATTTCCTGATTTGGGAGTCTGAACCAACATTTTCTTCATCCGTGTAAATTTTTTATTAGAAAGAAAAAATTCCACCTTTCCGTCATTACCGGGAAGGCTCCTGCAAATTGTGAAAACACCACTGAGAGTATATGCTGTCATTTGTGAAAGTCCAGGATGATACTGCACTCTTTTAAAATACAACATGATCCGAACCCCTTTTCCCTTCTTTCTGCTTCTACTACTCATGCGGCCAAAGAGAATTTTGGTTTTGGGTTCCTTTTTCATAGGACAGTTTAAAATAACCCACGTTTTGTATATGGAAATCATCATTTGCCGACATACAATGGCGCAATCCTTATGAGTCAGTCGTCGTGACGAGAACACCGTTATACGGACATACTTGGATTTTCCAAAGCCCTTTACCAAATTAGATAAAATAAATTTGCCTTTGGAATGATATAGCATACCGGCCTTATATTCTCCAACTGGTTGGAGCACACCAGCAGCCGTCAACCTCCTTTCTAAATAACACCTTGCAGTATTCCTCATTACCAGCAATAACAGGAAAACCCTCCCGTTAGATGCGCCACTGTTCCCATTGTTTAGGAATCACTCGAGCGTGACCGCCAGTGAGTCGT
>NMRB01001862.1:125299-143731 GCA_002633025.1 Notospermus geniculatus | reverse complement strand
TGGGTGTATCTGTCCTGAGCAACCTGGTGTCTCCCATGCAGTTGGTTTGGTGTCTCCGCCGCATGCAGATTTCGCTGGTTTTCGCCCAGTGATGTTTACAGATAGACAAAATTTACAAATACAGATTACGTCATCAAATGTCGCTTATTCCACCAATCAGATCAACGGAACGATCGCTGTCGCTTGAGTTTCACCAGCAACAGCCACCATTTCTAACGGCAGCTTAAGTAGAACAGCCAGTACCTTGGCGGAGAATTCTGGTGTACACTCCACGTCGAAATGACTTTTATCGGGTGTTATATAATTTCACATACTTCCTTCGCACACCTGATAATATCGCGGTCTATAGCGTGTACCTTCTTCACTACTTCATGTGTATTCGTGCCCGCAAGGCAATCCGCAGGAAGTTTGTCCTCACCGAAATATGGGTGTACCAGTTGTCACGTGGGAAATTGATTGTTAAACTCCCTGTTCCGTATGAAGAAAAATGCAAAGAAATACTTGCACAACACTTCCCTATTATCGTCGATATGTTGAGATTTGTTTTCTATTGTTTCATTTCCGCCCGAACCGCAATGTCCTTGACCTTTTACGACCTACACCGGAAACATGCGAATGGTAAAACGGCGTATGCTTTTTCGCACAATAAAACTTTTCGATTTCAACTACCAATCAAAATCTTATCCGATCACCCGGTACATTCCTTGTTGTATTTTTTCCATGTGGAAAAATATCCTGTTCTCGTGTTCATGAATGAAGTCTCGAATCGCTTGCATGCTGTGCTTGTTCTTTGCAACTTAAACGCTCGCCCTACAATATGGGGACACGAGGTTCTTTTGCCAAAGAACTTCACAAGGTTCGTCATTTTTAACGAAGCGCTAGGGGTGTTCATTAGATGTTTTAGGCAGGCTGGGGGAGGAAATTATGTTGTTTATCGGGAGTAGTTCGGCTTTGAAATGCATAAGGTTTGTTCATCGAGTTTGAATGATGACGTCATCAGTCAGCTACGGTTAGTAATGCCTGCTTCGAGTGACGGTGATAGTAGACATATGATCGCGGAACAAGCGTCTTTTGACCAAAACAGGAGCGTCCGCATGATGCGTCAAAGGCGGAGGAGATATGATGCAGTTAATATTTTTTCGCCCATAAATTAGACCAGTATCGAATCATTTCCTTTCAAAATAGGGGAAAATGGACCTGGACGGATGTGAGCATCTAAAAGAACGGAAAACCAACGACGCTGATGGAAAAGTGGAAAGACAGTATGATGGCCATGAAAATATCAACATCGTCACTCCTCGTTTGACTCCGCCTGCATCTGTCCCGATTAATAAGCAGGTGCAGTTATCTGATTGGTCACGACTGTTAGAACACACTACATGTACGTCTTTTGACCGGTTGCTCTCCAGGCGCGTGGCAATACTCCGTGATTTGACTGGCTACTTGGACCCTGTGATGACGACATTAATTTGCGTATGAGTGGACGGGTCTTTTACCATACGTTTACTCTTATGGGAATGTATGTATGTATGTATATACCGTATTTAAAAAGATTAAAACGCCATTTCCAGGCAACAAGTGCTGTTCAAAGGCGCTTGTACAATAAAAATAAAACATATATAAACATATAAATTACATCCTAAAAAGATGCGTCTTGAGCATCCTCTGAAATGATGGCAGACTCCTTGCTTCTTGGATATCACTGGGAAGCGCATGGGAATGAGTTAATAGAAGTAATTACGCCTTGCGCTTTGTTCTGTTCGACTCTTGTAAACTGCAGTCCTAAATCTAACAAGGCAATTTGTGCATTTTCATAAAACATGTGACGGCTGAAAGACAAATTTGCTCAGACAACGCCAATTTTCGCCTTACAGAGGTATAGTTTCCCCGATCTTCCAACAGTAAGACGAAAATCAGTTCTGTAGACAGGTGTGACAGGGATTAAAGTCTCCCTGATATCAAAGTTCGGTCTTATTGTTCTACGAGGGATTAGAATATATGGCTATGGAGACCATGACCATTCGAATCTATACTATTAAAGCAACAAACTGCCGGCAAATTCTGGTAACTGGCTGAATGTGTTCTCTTGAAAACTGTGGCTATATGTTACTCATGGTCCAGTATGTTGTACCTCCCTCTGCCGACTAAAACTTTTTTTTGGAAAAGGTGCTTTTGATGGAGAAATAATCTTCGAGTGCTGGGGAAACCCCGTCCATGACGTCACAGGATACCCAGTTTCCATGGTGTCGCCAGTCAGCGTCGTCCAAATCAATATCCTCATACGTAACAAACCAGCTAGCCCGTCATCGACATTTATGACGTCCGTCATTCAGTGATGACGTCGTCATGCCCTAACATCGAATGCCGTTGAAACGGTCATCGGCACGGCAACCTGTCAAACGTCTGGCTCTGGCCTATTTCTCTCACACATGTTTTGGAATACGCAGACCTATATGAGGTTGAGGTCCATTTAGTTGCCTCTAGAATGATAACCCCCCCCCCCCCCGGCAGTTTCAAACCGCTACCCACTACGTTATCCGCGCTTAGAAACTGCCATTGTTGACGCCAATCTCAACTTATGACCAACAGACGGCGCTCGCTGTCGATTCGGGGAATCCCCATTTGGGAATCTGCGCGATACTCGCCAGTAAAACGGACCAAATTAGTGATTCTCGGCAGCTTTCATGAGGCATCTGGATTATATACCCTTCAAAATGTCCAAAACGTGGGGGCAGACTATGGCACGCCAAAACGGAAAATATTCAGATTGGATTATATCTATTTAGAACTTTTTACAAACGTTCAGAACTGATTTATATCTATGCAGAACAATAAATTATCCATGCAGGTCGAAAAATTCATTCAGAACGAGATATATCTATGCAGATCAAATTATCTATTCAGAACTATTTTATCCATTCAGATCAAATTATCTATTCAGAACAATATAATTCAATCTGAATATTTTCCGTTTTGGCGTGGCATCGTATGAATGAATATTTCGATCTGCATGGATAATTTATTGTTCTGCATAGATATAAATCAGTTCTGAACGTTTGAAAATGTTCTGAATAGATATAATCCAATCTGAATATTTTCCGTTTTGGCGTGCCATAGCAGACTAACAGGTGCGTGACAACATTGCTCATATTTGCAAACGGCGTTGATCTTGTTGACTTTCCAATCGCGTAAAGTATGAATACACAGTGTACATTTTGTACACATATCATAGCCAATCAGAAAGTGTGTTAACTCCGGCGTCGGCTTAACCCGTGATGACGGCTCGTGATTGGATATCTCGTCAAACAGCGCCATTTGTTGACTATAAGTCAGCTTCGGTGCCAATCATGCCAGTGTTTAGTGGGTCTATTCCTACGGCAACTAACACTGGGGACGAGTGTACTAGAATGAGTGCCTTGGCACCAGTTTTGGTTGGAATTATGGGGAGCTAGACGAGTCTTTTTTAAACGCATGAGAAATTCGTTGTGACACAATGTACACTTTTCAAATTAATCCAGCCGCGGAAGGGTCAACATCCTAATGCAATATCAAGAGTATTTTTAGCGATCTGTGGTTCAGTGTTTAGTATATTCAATAAATTTCTACCATGGTTGCTGGCGGACGTAAGTTTAGAAACGACGCAAAAGAGCTTATTAGCTATTTGATATACTGTTATAGAAAGAAAATCTAAAGAATCATATAATTTTAATTTTCTATTGAGAAAATCACTCTATGTAGTACTGTTCCACATCTCGTTATGACTGTTTGAACAAGACACTATTATTCTGTAAATTTTGTTTCCAATTTCTTACAAAGATACAGTAGGCCTACCTGACCTTTCATGCCTTTGATTCACTAGAACAAAGCAACAGCATTTCATGATACACTCGGCTAATTCAGCTCGGTCAGAGCCACTCGAATATAACCCTGCAACTGTGTGTGGAAGAATCAACTCTCAGTGGCTTCCTAAATCTGACTTGCTGGTCACGGTAAATTAGCGAGGTTTCGCTAATCTGACGAAATACGAACTACGAAATTGGACTAGCCTGGTTCCACTGGCCCCCTCAGATGGCGTTGGGGTGTGTCGGCGAGAAAATTTTGGATTTTTCTTTGATTTCTAAGGCCGCGCGCATGCTGCAAGCGAAATGGCGAAGCAAAGCGCAGACAATTTCGCCAAGCGATGTGGCGAAAACCTTTAAATACGCTGGAAGCATTGGCGTGTACAAATTGACAGCGATCAGCGCCTAAAGCAAGGTTCATTGGCATACGAAATTGATCCGATTGAGGTCCGTAAAAAATCCATCAAATGCACTTCAGCGTTCTCGTATCCGGAAAATTAGGGGCAAACGGACTGAAAACGGATCGGCTCCGTGTGCCAATGAACCTTGCTTACGACCGCGCTGGCACAAAATGCCTTTGATATGCTTTGGAAAGTGACACTAATAGTGTCACTTTCATGCACGGCCATAGTGACTATGGCCCTGCTTCCCACTGGATATGGTAAATCTTTAATATTTGAGTTGTTGCCTCTCGTCATGTCATCATGTCCAAGGAATCCTGACAAAACTGTGATTATAATATGCACACTCCTTAATTCAGAGGAACATTTGTCAAGGTATGTCAGCCAGCGATAATACATGTAGGGCCTACTATTATTGTTCGTCCGTCCTGGGACCATGGCCATTCGAATGCCCAGGACTTCTGCCTCAATAACGTCGCCATCTTGTCTTGAAATCACGTGACATCGACCGTTGGTGACGTCAGAAAAGCACGGAATTCAGGGCTTTTTGATAGCGCGTACCTGGCCTCCCACCTGCCCTCTCCAACGCCACCTATGAAGGCCAGGGGAACCAGGCTAGAAATTGGACTTAATTTCCATGACATGATGACGTAATGGATTTCACGAGATAGCCGGTACCACAAATATTGCCTGCTGCAGGAGCGTCTTTTGAGGACAGACTGGTTCGCGATCCCAACATAGCTCTACGGTATGTTGGAACCGGGAACCAGTACTCCGTGACGTCAGACACATCGGTTTTGGTGTGTGGGGTCAAGGTCAGACGAGGCCGATACCGAACCCTCTTAGCCCAAGCGGTGGGTTGGGGAACCAAACTACCACTACAGCAGTGAAAGAGGTCTATTCCAGAGCAAGACCTTTATTGAAAATTACCCTTCAACGTTTATGTATTAGATTCGTCGAGGTGTGGTGAAAAGTGGAAAAATGAATACGACCAGCGAAATTGAACAAGTATCTTTTGTATCGACGGTTGGGAACGGCATTGCAACACTCCGCACGGCCATTGAAATAATCAGAAAGTATATCTGGATCATCCCTGTTGCACTGGGGATCATTGGTAACGTCATTTCCGGTTGTGTAGCTGCACAAGCAAAGAACCAAGAGGTGACCATGTGTGTTTACATGCTCGCGTTAGCTGTATGCGATACTTGTGTTCTACTTCAATTGCTATGGCAATGGCCTCTCACACACTATGACCATGGGATGGAGCTCCTTCTACCAAAGGAGTACGTTTTCAAGTAAGTATTAACAGATAAAAATGTGATAACGGTAATAAGGCGGTCACTCTCGCATTGAAAGCCCCAATGTCATTATATCTGCTAGGTCACTATACTTTGAACAACCTCGTTCCCAGTACTCCCGCTGAGGTTAAACATATTGGTCACCTGACCACCAACCACATGTGGCCACATCTGACCATAACTCGGAATTTACTTCATGGGCGCGACAGCGAGCGGACCTCTGGCTGCGCGCTCCCTACTGTCTGTAGGCCCTATTTTGCGTTTTTTACTCCCGTCGTGTGTGTTTCACTCCTTGTTATGGAAGATAGTTTTCTTCCGTTGGTTGTTGGTCAAGAGGTGGATGTGCTCAGTGAACCCTTTGCACCGTCTTTGACCTGCGGTCAAGACCACCATGCGAGTCAGGCCCGGGACAGGGTCGCTGTGGACTCTGCTGTTACGTCACATTCGTTCGACCGAGCGGATCCAAGACAGCGTCGGATCCAACGTGGAAGNCTTTTCGGAGCAGAGGATTATTTGGTTGATAGATTCCTGTCTAGACCTTAAATTTCCGAAATACGAATATGCTTTGACTATGACGTGACGTCGTGCAAATTCGTTGCGTCTTGACGAGGATTGCCGTAAATTTTCGTAGGTAGTTTACGAATTCCGAATTGCTAATGGGGGCTTTTTTGAACATTAGGATACACTTTAGCGGTGGAATAAATGCTTAAGATATCTGTGTAAGGTAATGACGCTGTTTTAAAAAGAGGTTGTCACATCGTTCACAAGACCGAAAGTCGGACCACCACGGATTTTGACGAAGAAACTTCGTCATGACGTAACGTTATCAATGCCCTGAATTCGTTTCGTGGTTCGGAATTCGTGACGATGCGGAACCTCACTGATATAAAAAATTGGTCAAATTTGTGAAAAATCCAGGTTTTTGGGAGCAAAGTTCAATTTTCGTGATAACTGTGGCCTTTCATTGGATGAAATTGACATGCCTGAGACACATGGGATGTCAGCTTTTCATCCGCAGTGGAATCTCATGCAAAATCTCACTTTTTTATTTGGCCGGTGCTATTTGCACAGCATGCTGTGTAACTAAGGAGTGAATTCTTATTTACACAGCAAGTACGTATTCGATATTCATAAGCATCCCCGCCCACATTTTGCTGTGTAAATTAGGAAAAGATGATATTTTCACAGCGAAATTCCAGAATTCGGCAAAATGAGCCATACATTGGCCACTTNAAAAAAACTAAAAAAGGACTACCGGGATTCGAACCCGCGACCTTTGGGTTACAGTCCACTCCATCATTCCACTGCGCCAGTCAGCTGACTGAGGTTTAGGCGTGTGAATAATCACTTCGTTGTTTAATACGCCCCGTGCATAAATTATCGTAATGTATCCTCATTGTGAACCTCGCGTTTTCATTGGTTAGAATCTGCTGTATAAGCAGTGCGAGAACTACTATTTTCACAGCAACTTGCTGTGCAAATAGTCACGGCGTTTTTATTTTTTGATATTTTTTGATAATATCAGATATCTTTGTTCACAGTTGATATTTTTGAACTTTTTTTGCTTGTAAATCCATGCTTATCATCAGGCTTCATTATCCTGAAAAGCGAGAGTGATCTAGTACCTCATGAAGATTTTGTCATTTTCATGTTTTGATATTTCATTTTCATGGCTTGATATTTTCATCAGGCAGTGAGATTTTTCAATCCAAATTTCCAACGCCATGTTTTGCCATGGACCGTCCTATATACATTTGAAAATAGATGTAAAAATAGTTAACGTAGAAGAGAAATTAAGAAAAAGACCAATGTTGCAATACTTATGAGTACCGGTAGTGTGTGTACATGTGTTAAGGCAAGACAAGAGCTGCATTTGAAGGCGATGAATTTGTCGGATGCCGGTGCTAAGCAGGAAGGTTTCACCATTGGGCGATAAGTTGTTCGCCGGGCAAGTGAAGAATATCACCCACGAGAGTTCTCAGTTAGTCCGCGATATTAGGGAGGCAGCCAGGACTTACGGTAGCTTGACTCAGAACCATGATAAGTCTAGGAAGCGAAAACCGGAAGATTCCAAAGCTAACGCCTAGTTTACACTACACGCAAATGCTCCGCAAATGGACCCCGAATCGCCAGCATGGGCTGTTCGCGGTGAACTATAGCGAATAGCCGGTGATCGCAGTGTCACCGCGAACGTGTTTACACCTGGTGAGTACTTGCAGCTATTCCTTGCCCTCGTATTGGCTCCCGGCCGGTGACCTCATTCTGATCAACTATATCCGGGTCACCACGCCAGCTGCCACTGACCGCCGATATCCCCGGGAAGGTGTCTCCACTGTTCACGGCCATTTTCGGGGATGCCTGCCAACTCGCGGGCAGCGCGCTTGCTCGGCGATTTTTTCAACATGTTGGAAACACTGCCGGGAGTGCCCAGGAACACTCGCAGGGTATACGAGGGTATTTCTATTCGCGGTCATTCGTGGTGCCCTGTCTCCACTTCGCCCGCGAACCACCGCGGATCACCAGTTGTTTCCCCGCGAGTATACTCCCGGTGACTCACGCGCCAAGTGGAGACAGGGCTTAACAGTGGACAGTCCAGTTCTATGGACAAGAGGCAGTTCAAAGCTAATCCTCCGCGCTCAGCTTCGAATAATCCCACCAGCTTCCTTTAACATGGGATCGGCAGCCCAGAGGGGCCAGAATTCTATTTCCACGTCCAGCGGCTAACACTGCGGAGCGTCAGGTCCCAGCTCATAAGTTTCGCTGACCCTTCATCCGTTTGTCTTCAGGAAGGGGGGGTCGACTGATGCAGTTTTCAGACCAATGGCTTCACGTCACAGACGATACCTTTTTACAGTCATTAGTATCCGACGGTCTACAAAGTTTGTGGACCATCGTTTACCTCCAGAATGGTTTGTAAGCACACCTGTTCCTCAGGATAGGGTAAAATTAATGGCTGAGGGACGAGATAACGGACCTGAAAGCCAAGAAGGCGGTAGAGAGGCCCAAGGCTGGGAACGGAACGATTCATTTTACTGCAGTCTGTTCCTAGTAGACAAGGCCTCTGGGGGTTATCGCCCCATTCCCTGCCTGCGTCCTCTAAATCGTCATATCGTCAAACGTACGTTCAGAATGGAGACCCTCAAGTCAGTTTTGGACTCCATTCAGCCATGCGACTGGGCATGCACCCTGGATCTCAAGGATGCGTATTTTCGTGTGCCGATACATCGGATTCATTGCAGATTGCTTCACTTCGAGTTCGAAGGGGAAACACTGCAGTTCAGGGCCCTTCCCTTTGGCCTCTCCTCGTCTCCGCGAATCTTTACAAGGGTAGCGGTGGTTGCGAAGTTAACAGAGAGGTTGCGCAGCTTTCCGACTCCGATTGGACTTTACGAATGCATCAGTTTACCCCTCTTGCAAACGGGTCGAGGGGCTCCAAAGTTTACTCCCCATGTTCAGGAACGTAGGGCAGTCTCTCCCAGCAAGAACGTTTCTCAGGCTAATGGGGTTGATGAATTCCTGCATAGGTCTCCTCCCGTAAGTTCACATGAGGATGAGACCTATACAGCTTTTCCTCTTAGCTCACTGGACCCGAGATCTTTGGACGTAGAGGCGCCTGCACTGATAAGACGTCTGCTAATCGAACACATCAGTTGGTGGGAGTGCATTCCAAATCAGCTGCCTGTTCGCGACATTCAGCCACATGTCGTTCGGCACTCTTTCTCACAACGGATGCATCCCAGATGGGTTGGGGTGCTCAATTATCATGCTTCGGGGAGGTGGCATCAGCAGGACCTTGACAACCACATAAATTACCTGGCGATGCGGGCTATCCGATTGGCTCTGCAGGCCTTCGCGAGCCTGTTGGCCGGCCAGATTGTGCTCATAGCATGCGACAACTCCACAGTGGTCTCTTGTGGCAAGGAGTAAGGCAAGCGGATTGTCCAGTTATTCAAAAAACTTATATTTTTGCAATAAAACTTTGTTTTATTCTCAGAGAACTTAGGTTTTTGTGGATAAAATATCGTTTTTTTTGACAAAAACTAAGTTTTTCTTCTAAAAAAAAATCTTTTTGTCATAAACCTTATATTTTTACAATAAAACCTGTTTTTTGCTAAAAAAAAACTTGGGCCCATATGTGACCCGCTCTGGCAAAACCAGACGCATGTCGCTCTTACCTTGGCAGGTTGAGACCAAATGTTTGTCAGTTTCAGTATTGTCTGCCTATTGTGAAATCTGGAAGAATCTATTTCTTCCATTCTCTCCTGGTGTCATCTGGGTTCGTTTAGGCTCACCTTCTGAGCGTCATGCGACTGTTTTCGCCAGAGCGGGTCACATATTTTCAAATCTGTTTTTACGGTAAAATGCATTTTAAAAAGATATAAGTTACAATGTTTTCAGGAAAAATCATTTATTCGAAGTTGTTTTAGTTCTAGAACGCTCCGACGAAAACGCATTTACTTGCGTTTTGTTCCCGATAAATTGTGCTAGGCTCCCTTCGAGCCTCTTTATACCGCTGACCTAAAATGGGTAACGCTGAAGACTGTTTCTCTATTGGCAATTACGTTGGGAAGACGCGTTAACTGTCCCCATGCCCTTTCGGTGCAGCAAGGCATTTCCGAGAAAATCCCGCTGGTACGACTCTGATTCCTGTGCCTGGATTTCTGACCAAGAATGAATCTTTGATTTATGGCCAAGTCGATTTTTCTCACCAAGATGTCTAGGGTTTCCTATGTGCCTGAATATCGCCTCTGGTGCCCCTGCAGAGCTCTCAAGTATGTTAGGACTGCAAATTTTGGGGGGGGGGGGCGACCAGCGTCTGTTCCTTTATTTACGGTCCATATCTTGGAGGCTGCTTCTTGGAAGACATCGGCGCTTATTATGTTAGGGACCTGCCGGCAGGCCATTCTGATTTTTCCAGGCCAGTAATTGCCTCTTCGAGGTAGATTTTGAGGTAAGCCACGAACAACCCCACCTCCTTTCTTTGATTCTGGCGTTACTCAAAGTATAGTGGCCTGGCAGGTAAGATGACATGACGGAGATTACCCTTCTGGTTGAGTAAAAAGGTTACCTCGGAATGTCATACTTACCGGCTAGGCATCCCACCCACGTAACTTACGGAAGTGCGCGAAGTATTGTCCTTCAGCGGACAACCTATTGTTCACTTTCAGACTGACAAAGGATTTGCTTATCCTTAAAGTTACGGGGTCTTTGTGAATAGGGCTCCTGGTTCCTTAGGCAAGTGTTCCTTTTTTCAGAATTGCCTGGTACTTTGAGTTTACATTCGGAATGTGCTCAGGTGCCAACTTGGCCATGATGTCATGTGACCGCCTTATAGCAGTGCGATTTCCATTGGCGTCACGCCGCCTATGCACTGTCAAGCGAACTAAACGAATCATAGTGATCAGTTTTGTGATCATAGCATGTTTAAATTTAATGACCAGTTTCTTTGCTTTTCGATTCATTCGGGATTCCAAAACAGGTAAAGGATGTTCTCACTGATTCATCGAGCCGCTCGTCGAATTTAGCACGATTTTTTTGGGCCTGTTTGTCGAAGAGAAGTCCGGAAGTTCACTCTGATTTATCAATTTCGCTGGACGTGCAGGGTTCTAGTTGACTGGCTACATGCACACCTTGCCGGCGACAAACACACACATTGTTAACTCTCTGACGGCTGGCCGCAGAATTATTTTTCCCGAACATTTCGTGAATGTACACTGTACATTGTAGTTACTGTTGTAGACGCGAGAGGCACACTTCTTCGCAAGTAGAAACGCTTTTTCAACGCACGTGGGGTTTGATTATGTCCTGTGGGTAAGGTTTAGGTTTAAGGTTTAGGGATGGGATAGAGTTATAGGTAGGTATAGGGCTGGAAAAGAAAAGGTTATGGTTGGACGAGAGTTTTCTCACCCATTCTCATTTCCCCATTCTCTTTTACTGAAAATACTCCAAGTCCAAAGAAAATTCGCGAAAGGTTCGGGAAAAAAGATCGCCGCCCGGCCATCATTGGATAAGCTCTCTTTTGCAGGGGGTCCGACATGGGTCTAGTAATTTTGGGTTTTTTTCTTAACCGTACATGACATCCAAGCAATGTTTTAACCGTAAATAGACAAAACCACGCTCGTTAAGTCCTCACTGAAGCCCCTGCGACGTGACGTTGACGCTCACTCACGTTTGAACAGGCGAGCACTGGCACTTGACAGGGCCAGTTTTAAGCACACTGACGTACAACTAATTTCCTCAAATGTTTCTCTGTAGTGTGACGTGCCAACTTGACTATAACTTGTGTAGAATTCACTTTTCGTTCATTTGCACGTAATTTCAGCTCAATCGGACCGATAATAACTGAGTAATGAGCAAAAGAAAGTGGTGGTGTCGGGCACCCAACTGGTACCGAGTTAGCTCGGCCTTGGGCGTCAAGGAGTTACAAATATGCACACATCATAATGCTTAAACACTTCATCTTCATCCTCATTGCCCAAGGAGTGAATATTCGGTTTATGGTTGTCACATTAACTGAAACATATTTTCACCCCGCCAATCATACCAATTGCAGAATTTTTTACTTTATTTTTTTTTATTTTGCTTTTTGTTTGCAGAATTTTAAAAGGTATACTTTGACCTTTCTTCCAGGTATTGAGACCATGATCATATCTTTTCCAAATGATCCAACCCTTGAAATCGCCACAAGTACGTTGAATATGATTTTTGGAACATTTCTACCCTTTTCAATAATTTCCGTTTGCAATGTGGTCATTCTCGTCACGGTTAAGCAAGCAAATAAAAAACGGCTGACTATGGAAAGCCAAAAACAAAGTTCTGTCAGTCGTCAACAAAGTGAGGCACATCTCACCCGGATGTGTATCTTTGTTTCTGTTGCATACGTGATGACGTCACTTCCGCTCCGGCTTCATTATCTTGTCATTGACATACCAGAGATTGCTCGGATTTATGACGAAACTTCCACATATTGGAATCTCAGATACGTTGCGGAGAACGAATCATTATTTCTCCTCTGGATCAGTAACTATTCAATAAATTTCTACCTATACGTTGTTGCTGGCGGACGTAAGTTTCGAAACGACGCAAAACAGGTTATTAGCTCTTTGTTATGTTGTTATAGAAGGAAAACCTAAATTATTGCAGATTATAAAACAGGCTTTACCTGTCTTGTCTCGGTGAGTTACTATGAGCAATTTCAAAAGGCCCCTGAAGTTAGGCCTACCTGAAGTCGTCCTGAGAATATCAGGTCATTTACGGTCGTAAACCTCCCTTCGTGCCCTGAGGATATCCACACCGTTTAGCCGTGTTGAATAGGACGTCATTTGGCGTAAAAGTATGACGTCATTTGGATACGTCATCAGACTTATGTACACTGCCAAAAAAGTAGTGTTAACCCAACACCGAAAAATAGTGTTAAACTCCCGACAACACCGGAAGTCGGAGCTAAAAGTGGTGTTACTATCTCCCAACACCGAGAATGGGTGTCAACAATGGGTGTTAACACCGAAAAATAGTGTCCGTGGTTTCCTAACACTGAATATAGGTTTGAAAACAGTGCTAATCTCTTAGAACACCTAAGTCGGTGTTAAAAGCGGTGTTAACACTGATGAGCAGTGTCTAACAAAGATTGAGAAAATTCTTTGGTTACTCTATCTACATGTACTTTCAAACAGTGTACCCTGGTCGTAGTCCTGTGTACAAGTGAATAGCACATGAGGAGAGAAAGCATAAATACCACACTATTTTGTAAGCATTATACAAACATTTAGACAAAATACACACAGTTTTTTAAGCATTAGACAAAATTTTAGACAAAAGTCCAATGGATCCACAGACTGTTTCAGCGAATTGTCCAGTTTGGCAATTATGTGGTTGTAGGCATTAGGTATGAACAGTCCAGTATCTCTGTTGAGGCTAGGGTGGTGTCGTTTGATTTGGATGGCTTCTCTGAGTTTTCTGTTGTAATCTTTGTCCAGCCGGGATTTGAGGATCTCTGTCTGCTTCCAGGTCCTAAGTTTGCACATTCTTCATGCACAGCAGATTTAGGGTTTTTTTGTGTTCTGAAATCCTTGTGCCAATGGGGGCGTTTAGTTTCACCAACATAACATTCACCACAAGAACACGTTAATTTATACACAACACCTTTGACTTCATGTTTGTTTTACAGGAGGCTACCTTCCTTCCATTTGCATTGAGAGCCGTCTTAAGTGTGTCCTGTTTTGAAAACACAACATCCACGCTTGCCAGGTTGGTAATGAGGCGTTTACATATGGGATGCTGATCAAAATGGGAGATCTAGTGTTTGAGCACAGCGCGGCCAAACCTCCCGAGATTGCACATTTCGCGTAGTTCCGAAGGTCGCCACTGCAATGAAGTGGCGCCGAACCTGGCGTAGGCCTAGACGCTGAAGGGCGCAGAATCTGGCGGCGGGGGGGGAGGGGGTATGTGATTAATGCGTGGGAGGGCGCTAGGCCTACCTTGGCGCCGAGGTGATGTAATCAGGGAGCGTGTCAAGGGTATCTGAATGGGCCGTTTGACAGCAGGGCCTACCTCATTTACCAAGTCTAGACGCTGCCGTGATCTAAGCAGGGATGGGTGTCTGACGCACGCGCCACTGGCGGTCCCTGGCACAAGATTGAAGTTATGTATTAATGCGCACCATGCACTGTAAAATAGTACGTATTAAAACTGATGGCATCTCTTTAATCGATGACAGCGAGTGTAATGAGTGGCCAAATATCAAACACTAGGTAGACTGGAATTATTCGAAGCAAGCACATGCTAACTTGACTGATTTCAGGTGTCGCTGCACCACTGTATACAACCGCCAGGTCAATCTCGTCACACTGGCTGCCGACTCTGCCGCTTCAGTGAGTAAATTGGCTCTGGTGACTGAACTAGCACATCTCTGTGACTGAATTTTCGCATGTTGGAAGAGAAAATAGCGCTGCACACTACTGTATATCGCATGGCGTTGATAAATCCCTAGTTATGCCGTATTTTGACAGGGAAGTCCGACACGAAGAGGGACGGGGGTAACTCCTCAAAAGACGACTGACGAGGGCAATTCAAAGATGAGNCTTTACTCTCTGGCGCACAGGCGTATTTCTCTGATAGGCATTTTGGAACGACACAGCGATCCTGGTATAGCCTGTAGCCGCCAGCAGCAGACGAAAGGCTGATTGAATTACTGAAGAATTCGTGTGTGAAATTTTCGGCGCATATTTTTTTTGAAACTCGCTTTACGAAGGACGCTGAAAATCTGCAGGAGACAAGTCAGGGGCCTGCCATCACCTGCCTATTTTTTGATTTTTTCATTACAACTCCCTAATCCACATATTCAGCGTGCAAAAAGTGAACTGAATACTACATCCGACGTTGACCACGCTCTTTGTCATCATTTTGAAATCATTTCATAGCGTTCATTTTCATGACTTTGCCCGCCCGGCTGCTTCAGTGTCAGCCATGTTTACTACTAATTCCATCCTCTACCACTGATGGCAACAGCTAACAGCCATACTGTAGAAATTCTATGAAATCTCGCATGTGTTCATTGCCAGAGTTGACGCCCCAGCAGCGGTGGCGGTGACGTGCGGCGAATCGCGGAACTGACGCAGGCTGGCACGACATTACGTCGTCTTTTTCTGCACTGTGGAGTATGGGTGCTTTCTGCACTGTGCTGGTTCATAGTTTTGCGAATGGTCCTTTCAACTAGCTGCTTTGGGTATCCATTGAGTTCTGTGAACACATGTCGGTAGTGATCGAGTTCCTCATTTAAATACTCGGTTCGAGAACATAGGTTGAGTGCTCTGTTGGTAAGGGTCAGTCTGTTCTAGAGTTTCGGATTGTAAAGTTCCAGCCTGAAGAAGACCCCGGTTGGGGTCGAAAATTCGCAAACACTCTGGAAATTGCCTTTTTATTTATCATATATTGTGTGTCAATTTTTGTGCTTTTCATCTCACTGATCAGTATGGGTGGGTTTGCGGTACACTTTGGTTTCTAATTTCTCTCGAGTTCGAATGGTCAGTACATCCAAGAATGGTAGCTGGCGGTCCTGCTCTCGTTCCATAGTGATTTTGATCCTGCTATGTTGTGAGTTGAGGTGATTAAGTAATCCTGATGGGTCATCTTCATCACGTATCATAGCGAACACATCGTCAACTTTCCTAAACCAACACATTGGTGTGACTGGCGAGTTGGAGGGGGCCTTTTTCTCGAAATCTGACATGAAGATTTCTGTTGTTATCGGAGAAAGCCGGGAGCCCATTGGTAATCCATTGATCTGCTCGAAAACCTTTTCACCCCAGGTGAAATATGTTGATTCGATGCAAAGTTCTAGCAAGTCCATGATACTGTCAGCACTCAGGGTGGTGTCCATGGTTGGTTTTGGTTCGATCACTTTTTGACGAATGGCTGCGATGGCTTCATCACGGGGGACGCTTGTGAAGAGATCGACAACGTCATAACTGACTAGTTTTCCACTAGGGTCAAGTTCGGAAATCTTTGTAACGAGGTCCTTAGAGTCTTTGACATAGGACGCCTTCTTGCCCAGAGGAGCCAGTAGTCCCGCAATGTATTGTGCAGTGTTGTAGTGTACACTCCCTTTACTGCAGACGAGTAGTCTAGCCTTGACTAGGTCTTTGTGGATTTTTATGGTGGCACGGGCATAAGGAGCTGTGGCGTTGGTGATGTTCAGACGGTTGTGAAGCTTTTGATCAATTTCTCCACTTTCTCTCAAGCGTTTCAGAGTCTCTTTGAGTTTCTGTTCCAGGGATTTCGTGGGGTCCTTTTTGCACATGCGGTAGGCACTTGTGTCAGCCAGCATCTTGTCAACCATGCAGTCGTAATCCATTGTGCCAATGATGACTGTAGCCTGGCCTTTGTCAGATGGTACGACAAGGCTCAAAATAACTTTTAACGATTGTGATTTGGTCATCCTTTTTGAGTTCACGGATGGCTTTTCTCTCATTGGCTGTGATGTTGGACTTTTGTGGTTTGGCTTTCTCGAGTACCTCTGCGATCTGGTCTCGTAAGTAGTCCACTTTTCCTGCTATTGCTAGCTGCTGGAGGCCGCACTCAGTGTTGGCGATGAAGTCATCATGATTTTGACGGAGACGTGTAGGGACAAACTTGAGGCCTTTGCTGAGGACGGATTCTTGATCTTTGGTTAGTTGCTTGGAACTAAGGTTCACTACTGTCTTAGAGGGTCCTGATGGGTGCTGTGAGGGGGCACCAGGTTTACCTGAGGATCGGAGGTTTTCAATCTTTTTGAGTTGATTGGCCTTGACTTTGTCACGCAGGATGTTGTTGGCTCTGGTTTGGACTCGTCGTAGGTGTTTGAAGGTATTGGCAGGTATGATGGTTTCAAGTTCTGAATGCAGCTGGGTTGCTTCTTGGGTTGTCTTTACTTTGGTTGATCTGTGGTACTGTATCCGTTCTCTGAGCAGTTTCTGTGATGCTTGTAGGAGGATCTTGTATGTAGCCTTGGAGTTCACGGGTGATTTCTGTCTCAAGCATTTAGGGATGACACCGCATCAGGAAGGTGAGGTGGTTCCTGGTCCGGATTAAGCTGCTCTCCTTGTGCTTCATCCTGTTGATCTTTGTAATCGTTTGTCGACATTTTGTAGACATTTTGTCTAAATGTTTGCCTAATGCTTAAAAAACAGTATGGTATTTATGCTTTCTGTCCTCATATGCTATTCAGTTGTACACAAGACTACTGCCAGGGTACACTGGTTGAAACGTTGTGTTTCTATAATAAAGGTAGATAGAGTAATCAAATAATTTTCTCAATGTTTAATGGGAATCACACTGAAAAACGGCCACACTGAAAAACGTTACAACGGAATAAGCAGCGACTTGACAATGGGCGACACACAGAGAAACAGCGAATCCGTTTCCCAGTGTGTTCCGAACAATGGGAATCACACAGAAAAATCGTCCACACTGAAAAATATTAGACTATGGATACACCGAACGCGAATTCGCGTGCGACAGGCCAACGCGCGCGATTTATGCTTTGAAAGCCTTTGTTTGCGTGCAGTGCGGCAGAAAATAACAAAACCTTTGCCGTGCGAATATACGCATCGCGTTCTGTGTATCCCTAGCCTTAGGCTAGGGGCTAGGGATACACTGAACGCGATTTACCCATCGCGCGCGATTTTCGCACGAATCTCTTTTGTTTCGGAGGCATTGCGGCATGAAATAACAAAGAAACAACGCGCGCGATGGGTAAATCGCGTTCAGTGTATCCCTAGGCTTACACCTGTTCTGCCTGTCGCGTTCGCGAATCTTATTGGCAGGTGCTGGCGCAGGTGATTAACATAGGAACTACTGTATAGTATATGCGTTAATCGGTCGACCCGCGAAACCTGTTCGAATGGAAAGTCGTTGAATATTCAGGTTCAGGCTAATGATTCTCGCGGATGACGGATTGATCAACAGTGGTCCGGTCAATTTCATTAGTGCACAGGCCTACTTGTCTGCATTCATCGCTTGCATGAATGACCATCGTGTCACATTTTTCTTCGTTGTCCAAGGCCTACTCGCTACAAGAAAGGCTATTAGTCGGGTTCCAAATTGTCCAAAAAAGGCTCCCGTGGGAATTTCGTGAAGAAAGTTGCCGACATACCTCAATCGAAAGAGTATCACGTCCTGAACAAGAAAATCTTTGCCGGCACTTTGGCATTTTCTTTTGATAGGAATATGGGCGGTTTCCATGGCAACCAACCATGAAAATCGCATTTTTTGTTAAATGCTGATTTCTGAGCCCTTGGCAATGATATTTTGTTCGCTCAAGTGGCTATTTATATTTAACACCATCCCGGCTAAAATCCTATATCATCGTCAAATTCATCAGGGGTCAAAGTCATTCCAAAAGGTTAAGGTCAAATG
>NMRB01001862.1:92918-111115 GCA_002633025.1 Notospermus geniculatus | reverse complement strand
GTCTTTTTCAAGTGGAACTTTACAATCTGAAACTCTAGAAAAGACTGAGCTGAAACCCGAATGTAGAACTAACACCTGTGTAGACAGGATGAGTAGGCAATTAAGGAAAGAAAAGTGTCCAAGCACCACGGGTGGTTGCTGGACCTAATTAAGAGAGTGGATGTAATTAAGGAAACAAAAGTGTCCAAGCCCCATGGATGGCTGCTGGACCTACTAAAGAGAGTGGATGTAATTAAGGAGAAACTGATTTAGCTGAAAGGAAAGGGTTTTAATAAATATGACATGTGTAATACATAACAAGCACAAAGCGAAAAGATGCACGAAGGTCAACACAAAGTAGAAGAATATAAAGGAAGTAAACTTCCAGATCTGTAGGAAAAAAACAGAATGGATAATGCAAATCACTGAACAATGAGAAGAATAGGACGAGGGGGAATAGAGCAAAGGGGGGGGAGGAAAAAACAAGGCCTAAACCAGAAGGGGAGCCACGTGCCCTCCACAACTGGAAAACCTACAATGAAATAGGCCTACCAGGGGGAGAGAGCGAGACTAAGGGACTAAACTAGGGACTCAGAACCTCAGCATCTTGTGTTAAGACCTGAGGGGGTGATGGTTTTAAGGGTCCACATCCATTTCAACTCTGTACTGAGGAGGGTCGTCTCATCTGGACATGTCTCGAGAAGTAAAAGGCAAAATCACGTTGTCCCTTGATGGATTGGGTTGAAAACGTCAGGAAATATTCCTTTTGGGTCGTGGATGAGGTGTGCAAAATTTGGTTCCCGAATATTAATCCCTTATGTAGTAATTGAGAAATCTTCGTTTTTTACCTTCATGAATCTTCGTTTTATACCTATCTTCAATCTTCGTTTTTTACCTGAATGAATCTTCATTTTTTACCTATCTTCAATCTTCAATCTTCGATCTTCAATCTTCGGTTTATACACACCCCCCACGACATAACTCTGTTGGCGTGAAATTGCAAACTTTTGAGGCTCAAATGATTAAATTCCATGGTGATTGCGGCCAGGTCCCTAAGTCTATTTTCAAACTGCTTAGACATTTAAAAACTAGAGATTCTTGACTTCTCAATGGTACCGGTAGTTGAAATGTTTCAAACAGATAGATAAGTACGAAGCAGTCGGCCTTCAAACTGGGCACACATTTTTCCCAATTTGTAAACATGGTCCCCAACTAAAATCACAGATCTGTAGCCTACAAATTTTTCTCACCTGCGCGGGGGCTGGGTGTGGGGAATAACCTATTCGACATTGAAACACAGGGTGCTGGCTTGAAGCCAAACTTGACAAAATAAAAGGAACCGCGATGCTCCCGATGGACGAGCGGGCCGCGGCCTACCGCCACCAGCACGTACACAGCATGCACAGAATCAATAGAGAGGTTGCGCACTTTTCCGACTCCGTCTCCGACTTCAACTACCAGAATGAATTGCAGTTCGCTGTAGACATCCTTAATAAAAACGACTTGATAGACGTTTGCAAATCGTAGAATGCCATAACTTTGTGGNGTCGAAGTCGGAAAGGTGCGCAACCTCGCTAATATGACGCAATGACGCCACCAACACTGCGCGAGTGACGTCATCGACATCCTGACGTTCTGCACCCACGGGGCGGTGTCCACGTTTCCAGCAAATTTGGGGGTCATCTCATCAACACAGTGTGTGCAGTATTTGCTGCACGAAGAAAATGACAGTGAGGGGGCAGCTGTCTTAATAGTCCTATACCTCGTCTACAAATCACGGGGAATGTGACGTCATTTCGGATCGTGGCTTGGCTATCTGACTCAGACTGGTTGTGAAGGACGTTGGAGTCAGAGTTTAGCCATACATTTTCGGCCATTAGGCCTATTTAAGTGCGTATTTCTTGTAATGCTAATGGATGAGTTACCCCAAAAACTAGAGGCCGAATGAAGACACCAAATGGGACAACCATCATAGTGATGTAACAAACCTTGTCGATAACTTCACTATGAAAAAAATAACATTTGCTTGGCGGGCTGTTTTAATGGCCAATAGTATGTTAGTCGGTCGGTCGTCACGTGATAGCGCCTCTCCCTCTTCCCCAGCTTCTGTAACCAATACTTACCTCTCCATCAGCAGCATATGTTATCTTCCCAATGGGCAAGTTAGGCCTGAATGTAGGTAGCTTTTGTTGACGATTATTGTACGCCTGAATGAAGGCACTCCCATCAACTTGATCAATGAGTTGTCCTGCAGCCACCAGGTTTTTCTGAACAGTTGCCAACCTATCCAAGTCACCCGGATGTGGTTCGTCCCTGGATACGAGTCTGTTTGCCCGGCGGACAGCAGCATCCAGTTGTTGTATAACATTTGATATCTTCTCCAGACAGGCCTTCCCATCCTCAGTGAACTTGTAATCATCATTGACCTTGGCTATCATCGCCGTCTTCTGCCTCAAAATCTCCTCAGTCCACTTCTCAGCGTGCTCCTCTATACGTTTGACAACTGATTTCTTCTCAGCCAGGGCAGAGGAGTCCATCTCCTTCAAACTCGCCTCAAGGTTCTTCAGATCTTCTAACTGTCCCTCCCTCTCAGTCTTCACATCCCTCATGTCCTTCGTGATTTTTTCGCACACTTCGGGTGTTTTCCCGACCTCGTGATCGCCATGCTCAAATATGACACATATATGACAGACAAGTTTGGAACAATCACAACAGAAATGTTTATTTAGTTCATCATGGGTTTGGCATCGAGCATCCTTCGTGTTGATTTTCTTCAGAGGAAAGACCCTATGATGCCGAGTTGCCTTTTTCGTGCGGTGAATCTCAGTGCAGTCGCCACACATCGGAACCTGGCCACAGTCTTCACATGTATTAATCGCTTTTACCTGATTCGATGTCTTGTACTTGCAAAAAGTACAATACGAATCAAGGGAAGTGCCTTTAGCGTCATCACGTGAATCGTTTTCCGAACCACTAGAATACAAATCTTCATCAGAATCCTCCGCCTCCTGAAGGGAAATGTCTTCAACGCCATCTTTTGAATAGTCTGCTAAGCCACTAACACCTTCCACCGGTAGGGGGCTCTCAACTAAACACGTAGGACATGATATGACCTTTGTTTTCGGTCCCAATCCCTTCAGATGTTTCGAAAGGCACGTCTCGCAGAAGACATGTCTACAGCTTCTCAGCATTTTCAGGACAGGTGGCGACTCCAGACACATGGGGCAGGTCGGATTATCTGTGGGGAACCTGGACGCCATATTTAAGGGTCTCCTGAAAAAAGAAGCAAATGAGTTATCAGAATTAATGAGGGTAGTGTACATTATCCTATCCATAAATTTGTTACCAAATGAACACAGCCGGGGAGGAAAAATGCAGCTCAACTGTTGCTGCTTCCTAGTGAGATGGGTGTGACAGACAAAACTGTCGAAAGTGATGTTGTAAGTGAATCAGTGAGTAAGACTGAATGTAAAACCAGGAGAGATCACTTCTATGACTTGTTTTAGATTTAGTTTCGATATGTTTACCATTCCCGTATGTCGGCCATATCAAAAATAGATAAGCAGTCGCTTATCTATGTTTGGTCATATTCAGCGTGTTCAGTGGGTTTTCCAAAATGGCCTCCAGTGATAGGCCTATATTGATCATGGCTGATGACCAAAGACACCTCACTTCAAAAATCTAGAATATCCACGTCATGGATGATCCAAGTTATCCCCTCGAATATCACTTGGCACCCAGCTCAACACAGCCAATGATGTCTTTGACCTGGTAAATTATTTTGTCGGGGTCATGATTTGGGGAGATCTTACAGTTGATTAAACAGGTCTTTGCGGCTGCATTCCCGTGGCGCTCATTCCAAAGTCATAGGCCTATACCACAAAAGTCGCCTCCAAATTTCGCGAATTTTCGACCCCAACCTTAGTCTTCCTCAGGCACTTTCTAGTAAGAGATCCCAGTGAGAAAAGACTAAGAAAAAGATCTACGTGTGCGATGTACATGTACAGCTCTGGAAAAAATTATTAGACCACCTCTCTTTGACTCACGCATTTTCCATTAAAATAGGTCTCACAAACTCCCCAATCATTCTGTATGGACTGATTTATTGTGTTGGTTATGTTAGACTTGCCTGTGATTTTAGTCTGGGAGCTAACAAAGATTTAATGCACATCTCAAGTACAAAAACATTTTTGGGTTTGGGGGTTAACTTCTATGCCACTGACCACAAAAACCCAATTCTTAAGTTCCGCAAATGGTGCGTTTAGAAGATACAGCCGTTTGAATTTTGGGTACTGACTTTACCATTGGAACAAAATCAGACTCATTATATACAGGGGCTTGGAAACTGATGTACAGCTAACTTTTAAACGGGTGGCTTGAGACCCCATAAATGTATTACCAATAGATAGAAACATGGGCCCACTGAGACAGGAAAACATATTCTTACGTATTTTATCTTATTGGAAATGATGGTTGTACATATTTTCAGAATTTTGGCCTGGCGGCCATTTTAAATAGATAACTTACTGTTTATTGAATTTCTCATCCTATAGCAAATAAAAACAAATAAGAATATGCTAATCTGATTCTATGGACCCATGTTTCTATCTATTGGCAATACATTTATGGGGTCTCAAGCCACCCATTTAAAAGTTAGCTGTTTTCTCTTTCTGGCACCGTTTTTCTGACTGTACATGTACTACCACACTGCACCTTCTCTACACTTGTACTTCTTTTGTACGAAATAAATGATATGTTATTTGCTCAAACTTCACCAAGACTATATCAAACATTGACCTCCTATAATGGAGAAACAATGGAGAAAAAAATCTCGAACCTTGAAAAAAAATGCAAATGCAAATATTTTTCATCAATGAGCTCTATGGGCCACCGTAGGTTCTGACTGAAAGCAAGAATATATAAGTTCCAAGAATGTATGACTAGAAATAAAGCAAAAGGGTGGGGTTAAGTTATTTTTGATAATAGAGGGCGTATGGTAATTATAAGGCCTTTTAATTACATAACCAATGGTTAGATTTGACAGTGGTTGACTGAATTGTATCATTTAGAATATCATCCAAGATACAGAATAGCACAAAATTGACACACAAAATGATAATAAGCAAGAAGTCAATCTCCAGAATTCACGAATTTTCGACCCCAACCGGGGTCTTTTTCAAGTGGAACTTTACAATCTGAAACTCTAGAAAAGACTGAGCAGAAACCCGAAGGTGGAACTAACCTGTGTAGACAGGATGAGTGAGCAATTAAGGAAAGAATAGTGTCCAAGCATCACGGATGGTTGCTGGACCTAATTAAGAGAGTGGATGTAATTAAGGAAAGAAAAGTGTCCAAGCCCCTCGGATGGTTGCTGGACCTAATAATATTAGGTCCAGCAACCATTCGTGGGGCTTAAAGGGAGTGGATGTAATTAAGGAGAAACTGATTTAGCTGAAAGAAAAGGGTTTAATAAATATGACATGTGTAAATACATAACAAGCACAAAGCGAAAAGATGCAAAAAGGTCAACACAAAGTAAGAGAATTTAAAGGAAGTCAACTTCCAGATTGGTAGGAAAAAACAGAATGGATAATGCAAATAACTGAGCACTGAGAAGAATAGGGCGAGGAGGAGAAATAGGAATTTTGTTATTTCCGAATCATTGGTGAAGGGCATAAGTACAACAAACTCAAACGTAAGTTTTACATATGAGAGTAGGATCAATGGGGAAAAATCCATTTTGGATCATTTCTTAGTGTGTGAAAATTTGTTTCGTATTATTGATCGATACACGTCCGTCCATGACGGGATTAACTTATCCGACCATTGTCCGGTGTCATTGTCTTTAAATCTTGATTCACCTCGGGTTGAAGAGACTACTTCAGTTGGAAATGTAAGGTAAGTGAATTGGGATAAAGCGAGTGAAACTGATCTTGGTTTCTTTAAGACACATTTAGATGATCTACTGGGGGCTATAACTATCCCAGAGTGTTTGCGGGTCTGTAATGATTTCCAGTGTGTTGAGCACTTTGCATCGCTACAACACTTTTACGAACAGATCGTTAATGCATGCATGGAGGCTTCCGGAACCAATATCCCTTCTTCATCGTCGCAGACCAATAAGGTTATACCTGGATGGAATGAGACTGTTGAGCAACATAAGAAGCGTGCGATGTTTTGGCACACTCTTTGGCAGGACAATGGTTCTCCGAGAAACGGCGTTATCGCTGATATTCGAAGGCGCACTCGTGTGCAGTATCACCTTGCAATAAAAACAGCAAGAAAAAATAAGGAAAAGCACGCAGCTGAAAGTTTAGCTAGGTCGCTGGTCGAAAATAATGGTAATTTCTGGAGAGAAATAAAACGAACAACTGGCACACATAACTCATCCAAATTAGCCTCTAGCATGGATGGTTGTGTCGGGCAAGAAGCCATCTGCAACCACCTGTCTCAGAAGTACGAGACGTTGTATACCTCTGTCTCATATGATAATCACGAGATGAACAAAGTACTTGATGACATCAATAGTCTCATTTCGTCCAGGTGTGACTGTATTGCCTCCTCTTGTGCTCATAATCATAGAATTACCTTTGAGGAGATTAAACAGGCTGTTAATCTCCTTAACAGTAAAAATGCCAGCAGACCTAGCTGAGCGTTGATGTTATGCTTTATCATGGGAGGCAACTGGTAAAGCCAAAGGACTTGTGTAAAACTAAGAATAGACCGCCTACGGTCTTCACACTTACAGGCAAGTGGCACCGATAGTAACTTTAGTTGCATAAATTTAATCAGAAACTGAAAAGACTGAAGGTCCAAGGATACTCCGGTTTGTGCTGTAGTCCTACAGCCCATACGGCATTACAGTGTCAGTAATGAGATTTTCCTGCGGGAGCTATCAGTCATTCCCGTGGATATGCCACAGTAGCATGCCCAGCCGATATTTTAGGCTCAGGTTTCATATAAGGCATTCGAACGGGTACCGCTTTGTATACTAGTAGAGTAATGGTAGTTGGTGATGTCAAATTTTATCCACCAAATGTGTAGGTTGGATGGGACAAGACTGGCAACAAAAAGAGAGGCAAGAGAGATATATGCATATTTTGAATGAATTACATTTTGTTACGGAAAACATACGGTATGCATACATGTACATACGCAAGAGGACAACAAAATCATGTGTCTGCTCTGTGGTGGAGAGTGCTCTGTTACCTTAGAGCGGTTTACACATGCAACTTTTCATATGCAACTAACTTCATGCAACTAAACCTGACGAGACAAAAAAGTTTCATCGAAGTTGCATGTGTAAACGGGCCTTAACGGGCCACGCTGGATGTTGCAATGTGCAATGAAATGGTCCATGGACCATGTGCTCACCCGTTTGGACATAATAGTGCAATGACAGAGAGAGGTATGTCAGTTATGAGCAATCTGGGTCAAGTCATTCCCAAGTTGCAGGACTTCAGTGATTTTGGGGTTATGCCACCTGGCGGCCATATTGGATGTCCGATCGGATCAAACCTTCACATGCACATAAAGGTTATCTAGACGGCGCCACATAGCTTATTTGAGCGCTCTGGGTCAAGTCGTTCCTGAGTTATATCACATTTGATGGTTTTCGGTTTACGCCACGTGGCGGCCATATTGGAAGTTTAATCAGGCCGCAATTTGACGTGATTGTGAAGGTCATCTAGTGGGAGGTAAATATCAAGTTTGAGCACTCTGGGTGAAGCCGTTCCTGAGTTATAGCACATGGATGATTTTCAGGTTACGCCACCTGGCGGCCATATTGGATGGGAAAGGGTGTTGGCCCAATCAAGGTGAATTTTTTGTCTTGGTGAATAGGTTCCTTTCGAAAGTCGGCCATTTCGGCGCCGAGGGTAAAAACAAATGGGAAAATGCATTAATTTTTGCAAGAAATTGCAGAAATAACTGTAAGAAACGATTGAAATTTGGCAGACATGTTATGAGAGCCAATTCATTGAGAAATGTGTGGAAAAAATTGTGTATCATTGTCATTTTTCTGCAACTGAACAATAGACGGTTTAAAGTGTCTGTTATAGGCCTAATCCACCTATTGTTCAGGGTGGCAGATCAAATAATTGTACTGCAACGCCAACAGTTTCTTCCGATCAGTGAATGTGTTCCCTGAAAAATAAAGTAGAATCGTCAGATAAAACCAGAAGCCACAAAAATTGGCCTATATTGAGTCTCTGTGTTAGGTCTTATGATCTTTTGGCCTAGGCCTACACGTTTTATGGCAATCAGCAGATCAGTACATGATGAATGGCTTGCTGCGGTGCATGCATGTACGAGCAGTTTAGGCTATGCATGGTCATAAAAAATCATATTCGTGTAGTAAACTTTGGTCCAAGCTGATGGCCCTGTCCCCCAACCTAACCTTCTGTTCCTCCCTTGTAGAATTTAGAGGTTCTACATGTATAATTACGATGGCACTACCGTTCGCATGGTGGGCCGGGTCTTGAATCATGTAGGGCAGCATCTCGTACACAAGGGACTTGCCATAACCGGTCAGCAGCACGCACTCTACTTCGTCGTTACAAGCCTTCTTTGGAGCTTCAATCTGCTTTGGCTTCAGTGAACGATAATCTGTACCCCTTGCCGAATTTATTGCAGCCAAAGCAATCTTCGTACTAATCGAGAACTGCACGATTTTACCGAATATTTCGTGAAAGAAAGTTGAAATTTTTAGCTTGGGCGCCATGTTGAAAATTATGGTGAAAAAAGATGGCCATTGAACCATCTTTTTTTTAAGATGGGGATCTGGCCTAGTGGTTTAAGGCGTGCTGCCTCCCTTACATAGAAGTATTCGGTATACGAAAACGCGGGTTAACAAAGGCATTCCGAGGATTCACCACCGTGAAGCCATTGTTAACCGGCATTTTCGTATACCGTATACTTCAATGTAAATGAAGCCTTAGTGCTGGCGATTGATGCCTCATGCGAGGGTCTGTGGGTTCGAATCTGGTAGGAAGCAATGTCTTTCACCTTGGAAACCGATTTCTATTTCATACTCTTGAATATTATGGGGATTTTCTTTGTCTGATGTTCTATAAATAAACTGGAACTATGTCATTCGAGCATCAAAGATGGCGCCCCGGACCTGTCTTTGTATAGCGGAACGGGAGCGCCAGCGGGATTGCAGCGACAAAGACGGATGCGGCATCCATTATAAATAAATTGAGTAAATAACAAAATCCCGACGCAGTTGTTAAATAGCACAATACCGTGATGCAGTTCATGATTGCTACCTGGTTCCACTATGTCATGTCTGTTTTGATTGAAGCCGAATTACAGAGCTACAAGGAGCATTATCAGTTATTGTCTACGGTGTAGGCTATTTTCCCATGTATGAATGACATTACGTCTCACACTCGACTGCAAGAATTTTCCAAAGTAAATAAAGAAAATGCTCCGACATTATGTTGTCTGTTGATGGACTACAAACTGACAATAGCCCACATCCTCGTCTCTCTTGTGACGTAACGATAATAGCACGACATCTGACATCGGTGATGCACTCAGAGGCACACTCAATCTCATCTCTCACCCGAAATGTTCTGTTGTGGTCGTCAGGGTTGCTGATACTTCCTTTCTTGAAAACAAAACCTAGACTCAATGTAGAAACATATGATGGTGAAGAAGTCTACTTTTACCTTCATTGTCGGATTTCTCGCGTGATACGGCTTAAAAAGTCGTGTCATTGGATGACCTTAAAGCGAATGGCTCGCGGGGTTTGTTGACTTGTCCTCAAATCAAGCGCCGTTTTGGGAAAAAGGCGAAAGAAGGATTTCAGTATGGGAAATGCATTAGACAGCCAAACTTCGGTAGACTCGGGACCCAGTCGTTGTGTCGCTCCGGCCGCCGCACTCCACTCCACAAACGACTGGGAAAGCAGGCTGCAAAATCAGCGGCTAGCGTACCGACGACAACAACGGATGTGAATGAGTTCAGCCAATCAGAAACTGCGTCTTCAACGGCCGTCGTCTGCTCTTTGCAAGATGTCAAATCAGCTGATTATATCGCAACTTTCTTCGAGGTCAAGGACGGTATCCTGGTGCCTAATTCGATGTTGTGTGCGATAAGCAGTAGATCTACTTACGGATAAAAAAATATCCTGCTAGTGACTTTGAAAAGTTTCTAGACGGACGAGAGGCTCTGGTAAATTTCATCAATAACAACCAATCAAAAGTGTGCCAGATTTCCCCTAGTAGATTGCTTTCGGGCAATTTCATTGGTCAAGATGGTCGTTGTGGTCGTCGGTACGCTAGCCGCTGATTTTGCAGCCTGCTTTCCCAGTCGTTTGTGAAGTGTAATGCGGCGGCCGGAGCGACACAACGACTGGGTCCCGAGTCTAAACTTCGGAGGCGTATTCTGCAAAATCTACCACTTCGAAATCAATGTGAATAGTACAAAATGTACATTCTGACCGACTGAATTTGAAACTGTCATTAACCCATTTTAACAAATTTTTAATGGAACCTCGTCCCCAGGTGCACGTTCGCATATTTACACAGGTTTTGCCTGTGACTGGAGCACGGCTTTGACTAGGTTCACTCTCTATATGAGGTACCGCCAAAAATCAAAACAAACCCCGCGAGCCATTCGCTTTAATACGGTACTTTGTGGCCGAAATAAATCGGAACGTCGTCTCCGAATATTTCGCAAATTTTCGACCCCAATCGGGGTCTTCCTCAGGCGCTACGTAGAAGAGACCCCAGAGGTGAATGAGCTTTGTACTTTGTGGCCGGTCACCACATCGGCGATTTCCAAGGACTAGGCCCTACTTCACAGTTTCCAGTGGCTTTCTTCCTTTATCTATGCCTGCTATAGGCCTACAGGTCTTGTTCTTTTACAAGCAATGATAACGGCGATGCCTCTAAAATCCATGCACGATATCGCTCCGAAGGAAATGACCTTCAAAGTGCCCTCTAATCTGGCGTTTATACATCTTGTCGACAGAGACCCCCATGTGATCCGTCTTCAGTGATATTTCAGAGATTCACGGTGTGTTTTTGTTCCCTCGGTTTGATTGAGGTGCAGAGTCAGTCCTTTACGTATGTGAGGACAGGTCTAGCACCAACGGAACCAAATATGGAACATTCGAGTGACCTTACCTTTACTCCCTGTTGGATACAACGTAGAATTGCATTGAATTAACTAAAGATGTACAGGTATCCTCTCTGCGAAGGACACTGATCCCTTAATGTGTTGCGCGCTGTTTTGGTTAGAACGGTCAAGACAGAAATCGAAATGCCAAATTTAGGACTGAGTGTCGCAGTGGAAACTGCAGCACCTGTCATGTCTGGTACCGTGTTCGTCCTTCCTGTTGGTGGCGTTGAACGTTTTCTGTTGTATCCATCGGCATTTTAACTGAAATGGTTGACTTAATAGGCCTATCCCGTCTTAACAAAAATCTAGGTAATAAGAAGTCCGTCAGACGTTGGATTACGCAGCGGAAATCATCACCTTTCTCAAAATATCTATTCGATGTAGCCTAGTGCTGCCAGCTGTACATGTTATTCTGTGGTATTACTTCGAGATTTTTACAAACAGTATTTTACTCACCGCCTGGTCTTTTGACTGGCATAATTTACAAGATAAGAAATGGGTTACAATCGGCTAAATACAGCATTATTATAGAGGCTTTGCAGTGACGTCACAAAAAATCGCTAGGCAGCCATGTTGGATTACAAACACACATAAACAACACACATCATTTCCACGAAATGCGCATTGTACACGAATGATTTTCCTTTTTTGTGCAGTTGATGCCAAAAGCTACGTGTCAAAACATCTCAGCAATTTATTTTTTAGGCATCGCAGGTGAAAAATGTAGTTTAACGGGCAAAATCGGGATTAGCCGATCGATCGTCGGCCGAATGGCCGAATTGGGTCAACAAAATGGCGGATGCATTCTTGGCGACGGAAAATGTATCAGAGAAATAGGCAATCCCTTACGAAAAATTCCCATGTGTTATTCTTTTTTCACATGTGGGAATTATTTCACATATGTGAAAATAAGTCCATGTGTGAAATTTGCCGCTTTTCCCTTATGGGATTTTTGTTGAAATCCCACGTGTGAAAAATTCCCATATGGGATTTTTGTTGAAATCCCACATGCGAATCCCACATGTAAATTCTATATTGTTCATAATCTTAGTTCACCATTTCCTTCGCTATTTTCTTCATCACCTGACTGGTGTCAGATGTAGAAGGAAAAGGCCACCATGAACCTTACATTATAAGTAGCTTTATTCTTAGCCAATAGGCCGAGAACCTACTTCTATAACAGTTCTAGGTGGTTGGGGAATATCAATGAACAGAAAAGTATCTTCTCTTTGGTACAGACAAAACCAATGTTATACAACTATCGCCTTGACAATTCTGAAACATAAACATTCACAACATCCGTTTTTGTCTTATATTTCAAATGGTAGTTAAGTAATTTTCTTATGCATTTCTTTTCATAAAAGTTGGCGTTTTTTATTAAATATTTGCAATTTATAACATGATTGCCCTCTCCCCAGCCATCCGCCAGTTCAACCTTCATGTTTGACCTTGTTAATAAAACAAACTCGTCTACCTGCTTACCTGTCTGTCTGTAGATTAACCACCACACTTATAAGGACTGTTTGTCATATATTGCTTGTTATTTTCATTTTCAAAAGTCACTCCATTCTTAATGATTCATCTCACTTAAATACCATGTGTGAAGAAAATCACATGTGTGATTTTCGTGAGAAAACAGAAGTACTATGTGTGAAAAAAAATCACACATGGTAATTTTAAAATTCCCATGTGTGAAAATAAAAATAACACATGTAGAAAAATCACATGTGGTAATTTCGTAAGTTTCCCACATGTGAAAAAAAATTCCCACGTGTGAAATAATCCCATGTAAATTTTACATGTGGTAAATGAAAATTAACATATGGGAATCTGAAAATCACATGTGGGAAAATAAAATTCACATAATGCAAAGGTTTTTACATATGTGAAGTGCCGTTTCACATATGGGAATAGTCATTTCACATATGTGAACAAAATTCACATATGGGACTTTTTCGTAAGGGATGTCGCTCGACAAACACAAACCCCAAAAATGTGTTCCTTCGGTGATAGGAAGGATTTAGGCAGTTATAATGCTGACACGTTTATTTTTATAAAATCATCTTCCAAATATCCACTCACAGCGTCAGCTCATGGCGGCACGAGTTGAAGGTATAAACATTGAAATCGTGTTCGCATTTTCAGCGGCTGCGTTTACACATTGTACTGATTACTTGATTATTATTTTGTGATATTTCGATGAAATATTTATTTATAGACATGTATGGAATATTATCAGTCAAATGACAAAGGAAGAATTCACCATTATTTCGGAGAAAACATGGACAAACCATAGGACATCAAGCTGAGAGTGCATTGTGTTTGTACTCCAAGATGGCGGATCACGTGACTCGTGACGTCATGTGGGAAGCCTCTATTGGGAGATTATTTTATTTTAAGATGTAAAAGAGGTGTCCTGATGACAGATTCTTGGAAACAAGGGGCTGAGCAGTATTTGAGAATGACCTCTGTTGGCCGTGATTAGTGGTTCTCTTCATTTGCATGTGTCGGCTTGGGGCGATCCACTGCATAGTTTAGAATTCATCTGATTTAAGCAGACCCCCTTTACAGTGGAAGTTTCCGAAGCGAACACCTCTGCCTGGATGCCACCAGTCCTTACATTACAGACACCAAATTCCAGTTTTACGATTTCATTCATTGGGAACTCTGCAATGAGGACTCCTCTGTGATAAGCATGAGCTCTTTGTTTTAAAGCCTCACTGTATTGAATTCAGAAAGTGCTTACGTCCTCCGACGTTGTGTAGTGTAAAATGTACTATAGTCTATCTGATTACATTAGAGATCTACCTGCAGTTTTTTCAATGTGTGCTGAAAACCAGGCCCTGGTTCTTTAAAGTATGTATCGGGCAAGTATTTTGGGGACCTTCAAGAGGCTATGAGACCTCTACCTGCAGTCTCCTAACACTTTGAAAGTATCGGAAAATTCAATACTGTGAGGCTTTAAAGGGGTGTATTTTATTTGACTTCCTGTGATGTTGCCTTACCGATTCCCGACAAGTATGTCTTTACTTGATGTCTGGTAAAGCTGAAGGGAAATATTGCCAGATTTGAGTATTCTCCATGGAATAAATATCCGAGTTTTAATGACGGAACACTATAATACATGTGCGGCGTGCTGTGTTTTCCCTTAAAGTGTTGTGTCATGTGTACATTCCTTTCTGAGCCATCTAAAAACACTCTCACAGATGTTGGGAAAAGGTCGACTGAAACTGTTATACTCAGCCATTGTCCCATGTGGAATTCATACAAATATGAAAAATATCTCTCAATGCTCCCGGAAATCATATACAGATCGAAAACGTCTCTCCCTTGTTTCCTAGGCATACAACCAAATTTAAATGTGTCTGATTGATAATTCAGCCAAAGAATGCTCGAGAAGCTGCTGGTCATTTTTCGTTTTCTAACGAACACGGAGATCGTAATTTTTTGGGCGAAATGTAAGTCAAGGGAAGGTTTGTAATACGTCCGATAATAATCGCTTTGCTTTACTGATAAAACTGTACTAAATATGGATGAAGGTCTGTAAGTAGGTATTTGGCTTTGCATTCTGTAAGAATGAGAGAGTCTATGGTAATATTAGTTGTGTAGGTCTGTTCTAGGACTGTTCGAGGAAGCAAATGAATAGGGCGGTCCTGGTGTACTAGTTATACAGGATGTCCAGAAAAAACCCAACCGCATACCTCCAATGGATCTAAAGCTTTGGTTTAGATATGAAATTAGAGCCTATGTTAGGAAGAAAATGAGAACAAGAACTTCCGATTCGCTCCAGTAGCTTGATTCTAGGGTCATTTCTGTGAACCAGAGTCAAGATTATTTGGTCTTTGATGAATAACACCAACATGACCAGGATTGAAATTGTTGGAGCTCGACAGGTATTATATTTGAATCACTATGTATGATGTAATCATGTAGACACGACACAAGTGTGGTGAAGAACCAAAATGTGCCGCACTGTCATAATGTACACACAATGAACATGATATTTCATTTCGTCATGATAATCTCCGATGTTCAATAGTTGCGATAACTCAAGAAAAGCCCCTGACTCTGGTTCACAAAAATGTCGCTAGATCAAAACTACTGGACCAAACCCCGAGCTTTGGTCTCATTTTCTTTCTAACGAAATTTCCTATCTGCTGACGCTAAAGTGGTTATTGTCGTCCTGGGTAAACATAAAGTGTACCAACGTTCGATGTCGTCAAGTGGAATTGTACCCTGGATCCACTTCCTTGTTACAAACTGTACCCAGGTTCTGATTTAGAGACCTCGGGGCGAGGTTGTTCTCCTTCAGGTCAATTGATATTGTGCGTGCAAGATGGCCGAGAAGTTGAATGAATTTTGCTTTGACTAGCTGCACAGGTTTCAACTTGTGGTGGTTACAGAGAAAGTTAACCAACTCGCACGCTGGACAAGAAAACATGTCATTCTCATCCTCTTCGTCTTCGCTAGGGACATAAGGGCCGTATTCTAGAAGCTTCCTTAAGTGTAAGGACGACCTTTTAAATCTTTTGTATTCTACCCTGCAAACAATAGCTGAAGGTCGACCTTACACTTAACGAAGCTTCTAGAATACGGCCCATAAGACTGGATCAGATAACTGCCAAAAAATATCGTGACTACTACACGTCATGCAAGTGTGCACGTGTCATGTGTGAATAGCCATGATGGTGTGTCTGATCATGTGACATGGCAACAATAGGTCTACCACCTGGCGGAGGATCGAGGAACCAACTTACGCTAAATCACGTGTCCAACGAGATCTTGGGAGTGAGCTCTTGCCCAGGTCTTTAAATCAGAACCTGGGTACAGTTGTTAAGAAAAAAGTAGACCCTGGGTACAAATTCACTTGACGACATCGAACCTGGGTGCACTTTATGTGTACCCTGGAGACAATAACCCCATTAGCGATACTGACAGTGTATATTGGAAGAATGGATTGCGTTATTTTCTGACCACGCTGTATAAGATAATATAAGTTGAATGTTGATACGGCAAATCAAGTACACTCGTAGTGCCTTTTCTATACAACGACACCCCTGGTATGGTGGTTGGTAAATGATGGGTTCTGGGTACCAGGGCAAAATTATTCACCCTGCAGGAATATCTTATATGAGTTCGAGTGCATTATACCTTTCGACAGTGTGTCCTATAATGAACGGTGGGTTTAAAGCTGAATTACATGAACAATGACTGGATGTTCAAGCTGTGGAAAATAAAATCACACCACGCGATGGTGGTCAAGAGAAATACAGACGATCAAAAGGCACTTAAGTAGCTCCAAATCTACCAGCTTATTTGGTGGCACCACTGTTTTCTCCCCAAGTCTGCTGTCCGAGTTCGCCGGTTATTCTGTGCGGAATCGGCGATAAGTAACCACGCTGGTGACTCAGATTTTATCGTGCGCTATGCACCTACTTTTGATCAGTGATGTCATCCGCGACATCACTGATCTTCCAAGGAAGCCGGTCGCCTAGAAAATCGCTCGCAAAAAAACGCCAGTGTGCGCCATGCTTAAAGGTACTAAAATGTTATTTTCATGTACTTCAAAAAATTCGCATAAGGGACATACTCCGCGTGAGCTACTGCAAAATCCTGTCTGCAGTCAGCTGTACTTCACTGGGGACAGGAATATAGACCATGCAGGTGTACTGTGTGTATTTATAGATCGTGGTATGCAGGGCTGGCCTAATACATTAGTTTCGCAGGAGCTCACGCGGAGTGTGTCCCTTATGGTCTGCTATTGTGGAAGTAGGTGCATAGCGCACGATAAAATCTGAGTCACCAGTCTGGTAACACTTCGAGGCCAACGACTGATCATACTGAAGATAAGGACGACTCAAAATAGCGGGGTGCCCTGGTTGCAAAAGTTTTAATGGCGTATAAAAAATAAATAACAAGGGAGATAACTGTTTATGTCACCCCCAGAACATCCATCCTGAGAATCTCAGGTCATTTACGGTCGTACCCTCCCTCAATGCCCTGAGGACATCCACCCCATTTCGATGGGGAAGAGGGACATTCCCTCGTGTGTACTCGCCAATCGGTAATTCACACGTAAACTATGCAACGCAGTGGGGGAATGCCACTTGATGTAACAGACAAATATCGCGCCTAATGCTACAACGTCTGCACATAGATCTGGTGTTACGAGTTGCCGGATACCAGTGTCATAGCATTGTATCTCATTCCATTAATTTATGCACGCTGTCGAATGACAGCTGCCCCAAACACATGAACTGGACCATACCTTCGTGTTCTGATCCCATTGGTACGTCCTCTTTATCTAAATAATCCCTGAGAATCATGTTGTCGCGAAGTTAATTCAGGAACAATCAGAAACTCAGCGAGTTTGTCAGCGAATCGAGAAATTTTCACAGATGCTATTTTGGGATATGACCAAGACGGCATATAAGCTTCGCTGCGATTCGCTGAATTCAGCGGAGTCGACTGCTCCGCTGGTTCCCCAACGAAATGGCATGGATGTCGCCAGGGTCTGAATCAAGCGCGAGTTGGGGAGCCGGTTGTGAAGACCCTGGGTGCGAGGATGCAGAACATCAGACCATAAAGGAATCAAACACAATGCTGTGATGGAGGGAGCGAGGATTACGAACTTCGTGATGGTTTGTGTCATTATTAGACAGGTTTGCGCCTTGAAAGTGTAGCTGAGTGAAGACAATGGACGCCTGGAAAATGACCAAATCAATGACAAGATGGCCGGTGTAATATCTGTGAATGTTGCCTGTTTTTCAGTGTTTCCTTCTTTGTATTGGGAACTTAGTGACAATAAACAGGTACAGAGATCATGAAGGTGTAACAGAGGCTTAAAATGAGGGGAATAATACAATCACCGGGTCGCTGATTATGTTGCACTGGTGCAGACCTAGCTCACATCTATGATCCCGATGATGACTCCGCAGTAGACGGCTCGTGACCAAATAGACATAACCCATGAGACAAAGATAGTTGTTGTTATTCACCCTGGGGAATCACCCACACATCGTGCAGAGGGGCAATCCCACATTCAGAGTCGGGTTTTCAGGCGCGGATCCGGGGGGGGGGGGGGGTCG
>NMRB01001862.1:70734-91358 GCA_002633025.1 Notospermus geniculatus | reverse complement strand
AACAGACGATGCATGCGAAGACGTTGCTCTGAGACTTGAAAGTGAGAATTCATGACCATCGAAAATATCGACCTGATGTGGTGCTATGCTGTGAACGACGAATTGTGTATTGAAATCGGAGAAAATTGAAAACAGGGATAGAGTACCTGATGTTTTCATCGTCGCCGTCTAACTTAGCCCGAAATATTCCCGGGTTGTCTGAACCCGTCACTGTACACGATATGAACAGGCTGTTAAAAAGCACAACAAAATGATACACTTCACTGTCGTCCATGACAAAGATTTAATTGATTGTGAACTTGAGCTGAGCAGTTATTTCATTCATCAGGAACAGCACAATAACTGATCGGTACTGTAGATTCCATTAATTGCACGTTCCATCTTCCCATCGAACTCCCTCAAAATTCTGCCCCCCTATCAGTCACGCCAGCACCAAATTCGGGATGGCAGCAAAGCTTGGTTCACCATTTAATTGAATCACCATGTCAGCGCTTATCGGTGCTTGGGAAATTCGTATTCAGGGTTTACGCAGAGGATATACACTGACCCCCGTATGGCACTTATCGACCAATGTCGGCACACTTATTTGAAAATTATGCGGTCCCACTGCGATTGTCTGCGCTACGACGGAACAGTCGGCATCAAGTGTCGCAAGCACGGTCAGGTCACAAAAACGAAAAATGTGCAACACTGTTAAATTCCAATTATAATCGATTTCCCATAAACGTTCTTTTACTCTTGTATTTGTTTCGTTAGTCATAAATGAAAACGATCAACTTTGAGAGCCAACCCTAAATACGGTAATATTTACCGACCAAAAAATAGGACTAAGGCAGGAAAAAGCTGCCCCATCTCCACGTACAGGTCCAGCTGCAGAATTAGGATATGTTTTCTAAAGCCATGTCAGTCACACAGATATACGGGGCATGTGAATGATTGAAATCTGAAACATTGTCAGAAGAATTGCCTTGCATGTCTCATCACTAGCCCATTCCCTTACGATGTATGTGAGGAGAGCAAATTGTATGAAAGATGACTCTGAAAACCTGTGTCATGAATGGTGTCTAGGGGAGAGCGGGGCAGATTGGACCTCTGGGTAGGTTGGCCCACCCCTAATATCTTTGTTGCAGCAGTTTCATGAGCATTGGAGGAAGTATGTTAGTTCCACAGCAAGTTTTCTCATTTCAAGCATAAAAAAGGTGACTTTCTGAAAATTTCAGTTGTGATGTAACCCCTCCTTAAGTACAGGGATATAATCTACAAAGTTTTATAATCTTAAACTATCATGACTTGTGCACAGTTTGAAATCAGTTTCCTGAGTTGACACGCCACCTTGTGAGTGTGGCATGCACATGTTTATAAAACGTTGAGATGGGGCAGCTTGGACCGGCATGGTTGGGGCACGTTGGACCTAAGGAATTTGCTTGACTGACATTGACTGGTCAGCAAAATGTCAGCTAAGTATTTTTTTCTGACATTAACCATTGTGCAATAGCACCAAGTTAGAGTGTTGAAAGCATTTGGCTATAATCAGTTAATTTCAGCAGGTCTTATAATCTTATCTTCTGCTTTAGTTGAAATGGACATTGATATGTTTACTCCCAGTCAGCGAAGTAATGTTTCAGAGGTGATCATTGTTCAATAATACCTTATGTGCTGAAATTTGTTAAAAGTTGAAATAAGATTTGGTATTTGTTTATTATCTGACTAATCTTGGCTTTTAATCCTTGGTCCAATGTACCCCACGTGGAGGTTCAACCTACCCACACCTCGTTGGACCACGGCACGTTGGACCATTTAAAAACTTAAACTTAATTTTCTCCACTACTGTTTAATCTAGCTGGAATTGGTTCTACATAAGAGTATTGTAAATGTTGCTTTGTCAATCTGCAGGTGAATTTTTTACTTATGTGAAAAATTGACTTCGTGAGGGCCCAAAATTCAAGAAGTGGAGCATCCTGCCCCGCTCTCCCCTACTTGCTGAGAAAACGTAGATGCACGGTATTGTTAGCGAATAAAGTGTTGAGTCTTGAGTCTTTTCTCAACTTTTCTAGTTGAGTCTTTTCTGTAGTCTCTTACTAGAAAGTGTCGGAGGAAGACCCAGGTTGGCGTCGAAAATTTGCAAAATTTTAGAGAGACGACTTCTCGTATTCTATTATAATGTTTGAGATTCAAGAACCTTAATCAGAGTTTTCAACTTTTCCATTTTGTTCTCTATTAAGTTTATTAATAATAAGAATATAACACAAGTGTTTTAATGACAGGGACAGAGCCAAAGGGGCATTAGAGTCACTGATGTAAGGAATAGAACTATATATTACTAATTACAGTGGCCGAGACTATACAGTATCTAACAGAACAGAAGAATCTAGGGAAATGGTCTAGGAAAATGGTTGGGAAATGGTTGGCGAAGTACGGGTAGTCAGAGCTAGAAACTACTGAAGAAGATAACACAATAGAATCTGGAGGCCCAAAGGTGGGCTCTGAAAAGAACTATTCGCGAACCAGTAAGGAAGCATTAGCAGTAGACAGGGAACTTGCGGAACATTCAATCATTTTTATGTTGACCTGAACAGGGAGACTCTCGGATCCTAAAAGAAGAGTGGATACCTTATCCCGAATGTTGAGGCTATGGAACATTCCAATATTATAGAGATTCGTTTGTCTAAAAATAATAGCAAGATCATGGAAGAAAGTAACTCGAAGATTGTCAAGTAATGGACATCGAAGGATAACATGGGCTGTGGTTTGAGATGTGGCCCCTTAACGGCAGCCCGGGTCAGGCACTGTGGTGAAATTTTGAGCAAATAAGTGACTGTGGAAGAAAATATCCGATCTGCATTGATTAATGCTCCGCTTACGAATGTCCCGAATCGCCCCGAATCTGAAAGTTGTCCGGTTCGTAGATAAGTTTCTTGCAGTTCCTAAATGATTCTTAGTTGATTCCTGAGCATTCGTACAGCTCGCGTGAGTTTTTGTTTGTCAAAATCTTTCGTGGGACGGTTCACGAATTTCACGTACATATTCGAGTACGAAGTACGAATTCAAAGAATCATGTAAGAATTGTACGAATAATGTACGACTCACTTACGAATATTCGTGGCCGATTCGTGACAGATTCGTACTTGATTCATAAATACAGTCGTGCCCGTTTCGGGATGTTGAGTCTTTTCTGTAGTCTCTTACTAGAAAATTAGGATTTTAAGTTAAAATGGTAGATGGGATACAAAATCATAGATTTTGTTATAAAATGGGGGTTATAACTTATATTTTGATAAAATCTATGATTTTGAAGACAAAATGGTAGTTCGGAGAACAAAATCTATGTTTTTGAGTCAGAAACTGTGATTTTGTCGACAAAATATAGGTTTTTGATTCAAAATCATAGATTTTATGTTAAGTGGACAAACCGCTTGCCATAAACGTGTAGGTTCTTCGATCACTGAATCGTATATCGGTGAACCTCAGTGAAAAGCGTCTTCACTCCTGACTTCTTCTGCGAGGGTTCTACAAAGTGCAGCAGCGCTCCATCACGAGGATCAAATCGATACTGGCGGCCTTTAGTGGGATTTGGGTGGAAAGATGCAAGCTGTTCAAAAAATGTAACATTTCCGTCTGATCCTTTTTGACGAGCGCCCGCCTCGGAGAACTGACTTAACTGAAGCTTCTATGATATCACCCTGGCTGCAGAAACCGTCAAGGTGCATTACGGAATTTCAGTCATTGACGAGCCGCTGGAAATATTTCCAAAGCAAATTTGTAACAGGTGCCGTAATAGGGTGGACCACTTGAAAAAATTGACCGATGGGCCTACTAGTTTCCTAAATGCTCATCAGTTCGTCCCTCACAAACAAAATGAATGTTTCTGTTTGAAGAGGGGGCAGCTTTAGGTAACAAACATTTTGGCACGCTGCCAGCGGTTGACCAGAAATTTTGGTCAGGTCATAGCCCTTGCCAGAGATATCCTCGGATGAGGTAGATCTGGGTATGAGATTGATACATGTGGACTGATCACATGATGTGATGACATGCCCCTTCCCCAGCCATATTTGAATCCCCATTCTTGACAATACTCCTGCTGACCCAGTTCATGTACTTGCTGACTCAACTCGAATAGAAGCCCAACAACGCAACCCGAGTCAGGCCAAGAACCTGTTCTTCTCAACCCCCTCTGTTGAGTGGGGAGTGAGGAGAATGCATTCTTGGCCCGAGACAAGTTGAGTTCTCGGCGTTCGAGATCGCCATTCTTGAGTCAGCAAGTTTGTACATGAACTGGGTCAGCACAAGTATTGTCAAGAACGAGGATTCGAATACACCCCCAGCGTCCGAACGGTTGAGACGCTGGGGGCGTATTCGCATCCTCATTCTTGAAAATATTACCATGGTGGAATTCTTGATCAAACGTGCTGCCATCTAGTGACAGCTGTTCAAACAAAACCTAGCCCACTTGTGGGAAGATGGATAAGATATTTTGTGACAAACATTTTGAGGATAATTCATATACATTATTAAACCACATAAGAATCATCCTTGAAGTAATTTTGACTGTCGACACTTCTGTTTGTTTTGTTTTGTTGCAAGGTCAGTAGGTTGTCTGTCCTAAATGTGCCGTCATAAGACCATGAAACTCAAACAGTACAAGAATTTTTAATTGGAAATTCTCCTAATCTCCATACTTCTAATGTGTTTAAAATCCGAAATTTGAACTTTTTGGAAGGTCCAACTGCAAAGTTGGACTTGTATTGATTTAGGAACATGGGAGGACAGCAAGTGGGCCATGTGGGCCATGTCGAATGGGGAGCACCATTTGGTCACATAAGCCCTTTTTACACGGTGCTGGTTCGAGGAAACCTATCTCCACCCTCCTCTGGCGGGTTCGGTTCAAGATGGATTGATCGCTTTTACACGGTGCGGGTTACCGAACCTGCCTCGATCTAGTTCGAGGTCGGTTCGTTCAAATGCGTGCCACCAGATGGCGTGTATCAACATTTACAGTTATCGCAAGTAAGAAATAACCCTAAAAATATCCTTAAAATCGATAAACTATGCTTCTAACAACATGAGCAGTGCTTGAGAAATCTCGTGCATGATTTCTTCACAGGTAACTTACAGCAATGCGCCAGTGATGCCATTTATATGTAGCGTACTCAATCCCGCACGAGGCCGGTGGATGTCGGTTCGCTTTTACACGAGAGAATAACCGGCCTGCACCTACCTCCACCTTCCCGACTCACGCGGCGAACTGAACTGGCCCGAGGAAGGTGGAGATCAGTTGTTTCACTTTTACACGGGGAAAAATAACCGAACCCTCCTCGATCTAGTCTCGATCCGGAACGCACAGGCACCGTGTAAGAAGGGCTACTGGCTTGGTAAAAGTTTGAAAAGGACACTCGGTCTCTTGGAAGGCCCAGGCCTATTCATGACTAATCCTAATCTGACCTACTTGTTATCAGGTTACTGTTTTTGAAATGGACATTATACAACTGGTCTCCAAGATTGGTCTTTCCATGTTGCGCTGTAAAAGGGAGACCCCACTCATGGAAATCTTTTGAATTTTTATCAATCCATGTTTGGCATGTAGACTATAGAGGCTATGCACGTGACGTCATCAGCAAGGTGACGCCATGTTGGATGGAACGTTGTGACATGCTGACGCAGTGCATCTGACCACGTGCTCCGTCCATTTTCCATCCAACATCTGGCGTCATACCCATTGATGACGTCAGTGCATAGCCTCTATTGCAATGAATTGTGATGTCACTAGTGTCAATAGGCTGACGACCTTTGTAGTGAATGAGCTAATACTGTGACTGCCTAGGCCTATTGGTTGTACCTTCATAAATATGCATTGAGCATACATGACATCATGTATGCTATGCAATGGTCCCCTTGGGATCCAATTAAAATACTTAAAATGACAGTTTGCTGATTTTTAAAAAATATGACATGTTGCAGATATCAATGAACTTGAATGTATTAACGGTATTTCAAAAATTCAAAATTTCACACGAGTGGAGTCTCCCAGCAGACTGACCTGCCATATGTATCTGTANATCCCATAATGTGCTTAATCTCCAACCGATTGAGACAATCTTGGTGTCATTCTGTCGGTCGTGATGTCCGCTTTCCGAAAAGCTTGATGAGTCAAACGCATGTAGTAAATATTATCCTGTAGATGAGACGATTTAACACCTATTTTGTCCCAGTCCACACCGCCGCGACGAATGGTGGTCTCGGGTAAGGCTATTACCGATAGACGTCGCCAGTAGTAGCGTAGTAGTTGTAGACGACGGCGCTGACCGCGTTGCCATGGTCGCTGTCAATCATTATGGTCACCGTGGATACGGCGGAAGTAGCCGGGGTCGCATGCATAAATAAGTAGGGCCTACAATGAATCGGCACTGGGTCTGTCATCTACGGCGTAATCGAACAGCGGTACGAATGCAAATCTATAGTTTTAATACCATGGAAGCTTATGTCATTTCGAATTCAGAAAATGAGGGGCATTTGGATTTTTTTGCGGAGAGGAAGGAAACCTGGGAGAAGTTTAAAAGCTCTAGCTTGTCAACTCTGCTGGAGACTTTGAGGAAAAAGTTCACGTCACAAAAGAAGGCGACGGAGAAGATGGCAAAAGACGAGGCTTTTTTTCGGAGGAGGACGGAATGGCTGCGACTCCTCTCCGAAATTGCATTGGGTGAGGCCACATCCTTAAACGCACCAGATGTGCATGCTATCGTCCAGACGGTTGGAAAACATGCATGGGACTTCCTGAGTTCGGAGCTTCCTCCTCCAAAGAAGAAGGATACTGTGAAGAGGGGACTCTTCAAGAAAAAGGACGAGCTCCCCCCTCAACCAGATTCTGGTTTACAAGTCTTAGCTGGTGGTTGTGTGGGGGAGATGTTTCGTCTTCTTAAACGCCAAAAAAGAATGCCTGAGAAGAAGGAGTGGGCATGGGGACTATACAAAGCCCTATGCGGTGTAATTATCCTTGATAAAAAGAAGATGGCATCTTCAATCCCCGTGGAGCAGAGGTGCAGAGACCGCGGGGGACTCTACATCCTTCGACCAGAATTTACGCCATTGTTGAGGGATCTGGACCAAAGGATTAGGGGAGAGTTGAAAAATGCTGATCAACACAACAAGCAATTAGTGCAAGTGAGTCGACATCCATTCAAACAAGACTACACATTAACACCAAAAAGCAAAGATATATTTCCAAAGTTTAGCCTCCGCATGTTGTTTTGACAATCAGCTGTCAATGTCAGCTATCACAACTGGTCTAGTCACTTGTGATCACGTAGTAAATTCCATAGTAATCACGTGACGTGATGATTGACAGGCGCCCATTCATCCGCGTTTTGAGGCGGGCGTAGGGCTGGAAAATGAAATCAATCTACTACAGCCTCCCGATTCAGCCTGTACAGAAATAAAAATTTTGACTCATATATAGGCCTACATTCATTGAGTTGGCCATTCCGAGGATTTTCTACGCCCGAAGTAGCTGCGCGGGATTTATCATCCATCACCGGGTGGTGAACTCTCGCCCAGTATTAGCCTGCCATGTCAATTCGCTAACAGATCATGAGATTAGAGACTTACATGTACCACTTGCGCAGGCCTATTAATACTCGTTCTCTCCATCATGCCTTCTTATCTGGGAGCATGACTTAGGCGCACTGTATGGAAATCAGAATCTTATTACACAACACAAACAAAACATCTGTTCACTCATTGGGTTTGCTGGTGGATGTGATGTGCTTGCGTTAGAAATACTTGGTCTCAGTTCACACAAAGAAAATATGTTGATTATTCGTTTTGCAGGAAATAACCAAGAAGACATGCGCCAGCGACCTCCAAGATAGATTTGTAACCCTGCACCACAAAACCAGTTGTAAGTCGCAGAGAAAATGGGCAACGTACTGATATGACATACACCAGGCGATAAAAAAGAAATATACAGTCACTCGATCAGACTTCATAATTAGACAGACAGTACTGAAATTGACAAATAAGGCCACATAGAAATGTACTTGTTATAGTGTCCCCTCCCGACCTGAAAAATGCCAAGACCCCAGATTTTTTTTGTAATGCATTTTCGATTAAAAAATTGCCTACTCTAAAATTTGAAAATGAAAAAAAATAGTTGTTTTTGACCTATCTTTTCAGCTAAAAGCTAATAAAAATAAAAACTCCCTCCCGGTCCTGAAAAACTAAAGTGCCCAGACACTAAACAAGTAATTATTTTTATCTGGTCTAACTTGGTCCCAAATTTCCAACCTCTTTTGTGGTGCACGATTACATTTTGTTCTATTATCACACACAGCAAAATCTGTGAATGCCGACGCTCTCAGAGAAGTAGCCAAGATTTTCATCCGCAAGTACACACACGCGAGAATTGGTGGTTTCATCAAAGGGGAATACCAGCGCAACACAGAGAAACATGGTGTTCGTAGTAAAGGTGGTGCGACGCTTCGCGACAAACTTTATTCAGTTGGGAGAAAGGGACAAAAGCCTGAGAAAGAAAAGAAGCCTGGAAAAGGAAAGCAGCCTATGAAAGGCAAAGTTCCAAAGAAGAAGTCTAAGAAGTGAAATTGACAATTCCTTTGGTTCATATCTTTATTATCATCAAAATCATTAACAGACCGGTTACAAATTTTGATGTAATTCCATGAGCGCCACCTTGAAAGGAATCGAAGTGCACAAAGTCTGGCTTTACAACGAGAATGGAGTCCGCGACCACTGGAACAGAACCTTATAATAGCGGGCTACTGTTTGTTGTAGGATATCGATTCCTTTCACACCTGGTTCAGGGCATCCTCCCATAGCAGGGCTTTGGTCTCGTTCCTCTTCATACACTCCACAAAGCAGAGGCGGTCAGAAAACCATTGCCCAATCAGAATGCAGCATTTTCAGGGTGTCAATATTAAATAATTATGACTCATAATAACAATCAAAAATAATAACAATCTTTCCTATACACAGGAAGAACCTCTGTGATAAAACTCAGTCAATTTTGGAAAGATATAAGTGATTTGTAAAGGATAAAACTTTAAAATCAAACTGGGCCAAACCACGAAATTTTACTTCTCCAGTCATCCTTAAAATACAGGGAGTGCAACTGGAGTATGGAACAGCCACATCAAATTCAGTGGCCGTTGTATTTCAGCAGGGGTTTGTGTGAGCGGATGAAGAGGAGCGAGGTAAAAACCCCTGCTGTGGGAGGATGAGTTCAGGGACGTTCTATCCCTATGGTAATTCAGGACATACTCTCATGCACAGAGCTGACGCAGAGCAACTACATCCAACGCCCCACAAGCCCCGTTTTATTTCAAGTGGTTCCGAAAAACAAACACATGTATTTAAAAATATTTGTATTGTTCTGGAATTAAACTCAGGACTGCATTCCTATCTCTTTACTGTCGTTTCTTCTTCTTCTGCAAGGGAATGTCTTGCGTGTATATATTTGTATCCCTGTAACCTTTGGCTACCCTAGGCCCATGGATATTCCTCCTCAACATGACTGATCTCTTTGATGTCTCATAATTTATTGACGAGAGTTTTCCACCAGAGGCATACTTAAACTGACTGAATAAACTCTCGATTGCACTGCCATTCATCTTCAGCGGCACCAAGTAGTAACCTGGATTTCTGGCCAGGTATTCTTCGCAAAATGCAGGAAACGAGTACGCACAAACACGCAAGAGGTCGTAGGTCTGAAACGAAAAGATGATTGAGAAATATCGCTTCCAGTCTTCCTGTACAAACCTACTCTACTTGTTCGCTTGCCATTTATTTTTGCGATAAAAGGGCACTAACTTTATCCAACATATCACAACATTTCCTGGTTCATGAAAGAAATGAAAACCAGCCACATGCAAAGAACACTTGATTTTGTTACACAAACCGATGATTCATCATCAACCAAGCTCTCTCTCGGCTCACCCTAATTCAAGATCCAAGACCCAATTTCAAGATCCAAGACCCAATTTCAAGATCCAAGACCCAATTTCAAGATCCAAGACCCAATCTCAAGATCCAAGACCCAATTTCAAGACCCAAGACCCACCCCATCTTCTGTCGGGCAGTAGGTCAAACGATTATTATCATGGCACTTTAGTGACTGGGAAGATCAGCAGTGATCTCGGTGATGATGATCCTGGTCTTACCTGCCAAGAAATGAACCTTTTCTCTTTTGGTGATGTGATTTTGAAGTCATTGCCTGTGCCGCAAAAAGAAAGAAGTACTGGTATTTATAGGTCTACCGTGATTAAACCTTGCACAATTAGTAAATTTTTACTGCGCCAAACCCAAAGGGCCTACACTGACACTGATTTGAATAAATCCAGAATATTGTTGTCAATGACCTAACAGTCATTTTTTACAATTAAATCAAATAATAACGTCATGCGCTCGCTTTATATGAATTTTTGTGTACAGTCGATTGACTTTTTTTTGTGGAGAGAAGTAGGCTACATTTGGAATACCACAGGAAGGAGAGACATCAGATTTCTTTTGTGTTTGGTATACACTACCAAAAATTCATAAGTGAGCTTAACACTGCTTGATAGTGCCAGTACATACACTGTTGACGTAATCTATCCATCCATTCCTTGAAGAAGGAAAAGCCCGAATTTATATTCTGGAGAACAGCGCTGTCGTTGTTGTCATGTATCTGTTTGTGGGAGAGGAAACCACACTCAAAAAGCTTGTTGCATGCTTCAAGATACTGACGGGAAGACATAACAGCAGGTGCATCTCGAGGCTTCGGTTTTCCATCTGGGTTGGCATAACTGTACAGTTCAGCCAATACTTGATCTTGCTGAAGGAAAAAAGTTTTTGTTTCATTTAGCATACTGAGAAAAGATCGCCCCTTTCTACGAGACAAAAATGTGCCGATTATGTACGGCGACCAAGACTCCATTTCCTTAGTGATGACAATGTGGTTGTTCAAGGTTAATGAAAATCACCAACCTGCATTATCTTTGCTGGTTTAACATTGAGTTTTGTCCACGGGTCACGTTCTATGTACGCCAGGATTAGCTCGGGAACCACTCTTGTGTGAAGGGAGTCTCTTCTCTTTTTTTCTCGTTCCCACATGTCCCGTATCTGCCTCCATCCGAATGTCACTCCCTTCTTTTCCAAACGGAATTCTTTAGGGCTGCCAGGTTGACTTGCGAATAGCTGGTTGATCATGTTTTTTAACTACCGAATAATGGAACAAGACAAGAGTGAGCAAAATGCTAGTGTACATCTTGAAACGACTAAACTATTTCAAATCTACTTAACGATGGCTTACCTGATGGGTCGGGCAAATGATGAAGTATATGTTGCGATCAGGGTGTTGGGGGTTCGGAAACCAAGGTTGTACTTCATGTGGATCAGCCGCATGGTCGTTTAATCCGTATGCCCCATGCGGTACATCTGAAAGGTACTTGATCATTGCCAAGTTGGTGCTTGCGCCATCGCAGACAATGCTGGCAACCTGAAAACGACAGCCCAACAGTGAATAAGCCATCATTTTGATTTATCTGAAAAGTATTTTACACTAAGTTTACGAATTCTTTGGATACCAAAACTATTGCCCTTGGAAGTTTTGAACCCACCTTGAAATTGTACACCTGAAAAGCTCGAAGTGCGTCCAGCAGACAAGTTGTTGTGAACTGTGCATCCATGCTGGCACTTGACGTGTAATGGGGGCCTATAACATCAAATTTGGAGCTAAGATCCCGCCAGAGGAATTGAAGAACGTATTCTGCAGGCTTGGACATCTTCATTGTCGAAACAATATCTTGGAGTGAGGTGAATTCGCTGGGGTCCATCGCAAGTCCATACATCTTCCCATTCTTGCTGTTCCAGGCTACCTTTCCGATGACCTTCACTTCATCGAGAATCAACACCCCTTCTCCATTTGGTTTCTTTCGACTAGGATTATTTCTTGAAAATTCCTCCTGAAACGTCGCATATCGGCGGGCCTGATCCTGAAGGTACATGAAATCCACACCCGGGTCTTGTAAAAGTGCTGAAGTGTACTGCTTCAGGGCACCCCGTGATGGTAATCTGAATAATCCCCAGCTCCTCAAAGCGTCGTACGTTGCGGGGCTCCTGCTGTATAGAGATAGAGCTGAAAAAAAGCATTGTTTTTACAAAAAAATCATAAACACAGGCACAACAAGTGAATCAGTCAGGATGTTGACATAAAACTGAAATGTTATGGTGTGAGTGGTGCTGATGTAGCCAGTGTGCATTAAATCATAAAGTTCTATAAGTTTTGCATCGATCGTTCACTGTCAGTCCAATTTGTCCAACTTACCAATTCGATATGTAACCATGCTCCAACGGTTTCCCCGACATCCATCCTCTAAAAAAAGAATGGATACATGCAGTTTTAGAAGTAGGCTAGGCATTGGATTTTATCGTGAAATAACAAATCATGAGGAGAAATTTGCAGAAATTTCCCTTATTTTGTTAATCATTTACTTACTGTTTCTCTCCTGATCTCTTTCCCATGTGTACCGGATAGTCTCTGCTGCCTCTGCATCATCTTCCCCAGCAGCTTCTTCATCTATCAGCTTCTGGACAGCACCATCAGGGACATGTTTCATAAATTCTCCGAGTTCCCGACTATCCTCGTCATCTAGGCTAATGTCACAGTCTGACAACTTTTCCTCTAATCGTTTGATTTTGTGATAATCTTTATGGCGTTCGGTGGCCAAATTCTGTGCTCGAAGTAAGAGGCTATTCGGTGTCAGCTTCGTGATAGCAACTCGGGATTCGGGCAATACCCGACGCTTCTTGACAGACGAAGTTAATGATGCCTTTGACCGATTTTTGCGCCTTGCCTCTCTGTAAGCGCAGTTGCAGTTTGGACACCTAATGTCACCTTTTGCTGCTGCTTCACGCTGATCTCTCGGACAATTTTCTCGCAGCTGATACCAAACCATACACTTGCTTGCGTAGTAGCAATCTAGCCTCTTCACTATTGATGATGGAGCTGATGTCAGACTGAAAAATTCATATAAATCATCATTTTGAAATCATGTACTCCTGCATATGAAAAAATGCTATGCATATTCTTCGTGAGTCTTTCATCCATTGCACTATCGCCCTAACTATGAGAGAATGTCACAAGTTTCGGTAGAAAAATCTGTCAACTTTCTATTATTTAGGGATCGGCCATAAAAATATCCAAACATTGATTTATTTTGATCAATGTTTTTGACCTGAAAACAATCCTAACAGAGGGTTGACCCCATCCCAGGGCCGGATCCAGGGTTTAGAAATAGGGGGGGGGCACACCCCCAAGGGCAAGCCCTTAGTTGGCGCGCACCGCAGGTCTGCGCACACAAAGGGGGATCCGGGAGGCCTCCCCCGTGAAGATTTGAAAAATCAAAGCTCTGAGATGCGATTTCCCAGCATCTTAGACATGAAATACTAGACAATTTCCAAAAGATGCAGTAAAAAAATCATTGCCCCTCAAAAAAATAGGGGGGGGGGGCACATGGGGCATGTGCCCCCCCCCCCTGGATCCGGGCCTGCATCCTAACATAGTTAGGATTGTCGCACATTGACTTTTATGGACTATCCCTAACTCAAATGTATCTGAGGGGTATAAAGGGTTAAACAAGGAAGCCTGGTTAGGTCAGATAAAAAAATTACTTGTTAATAGCATCCGGCCACTTTAGTTTTTCTTGGTCGTGAGGGAGTTTTTTATTTTTATTTTTTGTAGCTTTTAGCTGAAAAGATAGGGGCTAAAGTTTAGAATCCCCGATCGGAAGTGACGTTAGGCCTACTCCATGGCACACAATGGAAATCCTATTGTACAATGCGGCTTATTCCGTCAATCGATGACCTTTTGGGGCACTTATCAGGGATTCTAAACTCATTCCAAGATAGGTCTAAAATAAATAAGGCCACATAAAAAAAATCTTTAGTTCAGCATCAGCGCCCGCCTCGAATTTTTTCTCGCCGCCTCAAACAATTTTTTTTTCAAAAAAATTTTTTTTTCAAAAAATTCTTTTTTCAAAAAAAATTTTTTTTTCAAAAATTTTTTTTTCTTCAATCTTTTCTCACATTATAATGTTCTCTGTCAAAAAGTGTGGTTTCTTGTCTACACATGCCTTCTCCAGGGTGATTCAGATATGTATTTTTTTTAATAAAAACCTTTTTTCGAGTTAATACTAAGGATTTGTCTATTGTATGATAAATGGTGCAATGCTTCCAAGCTCTCTTTCGATGATCACAGTCCATTTCAGTATTAGAAAAAAAAAACAACAAAAAAACCCTCCTCCCTCCTCACTTTTTACAAGTTTGACTGATGCTAAACTAAAGATTTTTTTTATGTGGCCTAATTTTCAAATTTTAGAGTGGCAATTTTTTAATGGAAAACGCATAACAAAAAAAATACAGGGGTCTTTGGCATTTTTCAGGTCGGGAAGGGGCGCTTAACAAGTAGCTGTATTTTTTATGTGGCCTTAGTTCTTCATTCGACGAGTGATGATGCTCACCACATATCCAAACATGACAGTTAACCCTACCCAAAAGACGTTGTGGGACTTTGCTTTTGAAACGACAATCGATGGCCATTCAGGCCTTTATAATTATTTCCCTGTCCAGACAGCGTTTGGCCTACGTCATTCCCAAATTCATCACGACCACATCCCCAAGTCAACAGTGAATGCCAGCGGAAAAACCGCATCAAAAAGATCGTCAGTCGTGATATCAACAGTGAATCTTCAACTCTGTCTCGCCTTAAATTGACAGTATTTCACCACACATTGACCTACTTTATTACACCAAGCTGTATAACAACCGTGGGTGAACCAATCATAACAACTGAATGATTGACGGGTCATAAACACAAGTCGGGCTTTGCGGCTTGCTTTATATCTCTGGCCATATCACACACACATCTCATAGGGCAGCTGCCGTAGTATGACCCAGTCACTTCGCCTCCGATGTTGTGACTGATATTAACCCTTGGTCGAAAATATGTTCACCATTCAGTCATGTGCTTGGTTGGAATAAACGTGGAATTTCGACCTAACACTAGGCATACAACAAGGTCGGATTGTCTCAATAAGAAAACTTAAAACACTAACCCACCTAGTCAAGAACATGAGGACTGCACCCACCCTGTAATGACATCTCCGCCACGTAAATTAGGATGTTATTAAAAGAACTCTTATCAAGCCATGCAAAAGGCCTACCAAGGCCTGAACAAGCATTAAAGAGGAACTGACCCCTTCAAATATAACGAATATTTTTGCTGTTCCAAATGGGTATGACACCACTCTATGACTGGCAAAAATTTGGTGAAAAAAACTCAGCTCATTTTCAAACTACAGACAAAAATGTATTTCTCAGAATTCAAATTTCCCGCTCAATTAGTGATGTCATACCTAGAACTATTTCTATAGTCATCCATTGTAAACTGTACCAAATCTATATCCTAGAGAGCCTGTCAAACACACTTTCTGATTCAAAGTGTTGATTTAGGAGGAAAAGTCCAAAGTAAACACTAGCTTCTCCTCGAAATCTCAAAATAGGCTACTCCATTTCAGAAGTGAAAGGGTGAAATAGAGATTTACCAGTTTGCAATTACAGATGGAATAGTCCTTTGAAGAGTGAAAATAGGCACTTTGCAAATTCTGAATAGAAGAGTACAGTATGTTGTGCTCATATTTATTCATACCCCATGAAAAATAATAATAGGAAAAACATTTAAAAAATAGACATCAGCTGAACTAGCACGTCTTAGGCTTCATTGAATGACTTTTAATTGGAATGTATAGAGATTTAAAAAATATGGCCAAAATATCACAGACTCACAATTTCAAAATATCATGAAAACCTCAACTTTTTAAAATTTCAAATATTTGATTCGAAATCGAAATCATATCATCCTATGACCAATGCTAAAAACTGCAGTAAAGAAAGTTTTCGAAAACCACACTTTGATTTTGTGAAATTGCCAAATATCATTTGAATTTTTTGGTATTTTCTAAATATTTTTCCTACACTTTTCCACGGGGTATGAATAAATTTGAGCACAACTCATGATACCAAAAATTCATAAGCGCTCGCTATGAATTTTTGATGATACTCTTTGCCATCCAAAATTATCTAAAGCCCTGATTGCACTTTTTAAAACAATAGGTCAGTTTCATTTAGCGTTTCCAAAACTCATCAGTTGAAAACGAGTGATGCCAATGAATTTCTGGTGACGGCAATGTGCGTTGATGGGATTTATGCTACCGTACCGGCACACGACTGTGGGATGTGTGGTCACTGGTGACAGAGAAATAGGCCAATTGCGGCCATTATTTCTTTTATTGTACACTTGAGATGGTAATTTTTAAACCTTGATTGCAACCTGGCCGAATGGGATTTCCTGGCGGAAGACTGTATAAATCACGTAATCGGAATACCCCCAAAATTGATCGATAAACCGGTATCACGTTTTGCAAAAATTACGTAATGAATACCCCCAAAATTGATCGATACCGGTGTACAGTGTAGGCCCACTTTTATCAAAAATTGATCACTCGCTGATGATTTTTTGCGAAGTCAAGAGAACAAATCTTGAAATTGCCCTTTTCAAGCATGAATGAAAACTTTTGACACCACACACTCAGCCCAGGCCTGTCTGTCAGGGCTCGGCGGACGTGGGTTCCCTAGCGCACATTTCCTGTCGGCCAGATTGCTATCGTTATTTCACAATGGATGTCTAGGCCTATTGGCCTATTCCACCAGCTATCATTTCAGCTGATTACTAGTACTTACCTGGAGCAAACACCATCAAACTCCTTGCACGGTATGCCCGAACAGGCGACGAATGACGATCCTAAATTTACCAGTTGACGCTCGATCACATCGTACTTCAATGTCCCGTCGGAGTTGGCGTATATTTCCGTATTCCTAGTTGTAGGTGGGAACCCAGCACAAAATTTAATTTCCCCGTTCCTAAACAGCCGCAAGCAGGCTAGTGTCATAGGCCCTCCCTTTTCAGGAGGAATATCTGCTTTCCGTCGAGTTATTTCTAACGCGGAATGTTCACCGAACATCCCCCAGACTAAGTTTCTCGTCTGCAGTCGCGGGTAATGTTCTCTAATAAACGTTTCTACTTCTGACAAATCTAGACTTTCCATCTTATGATGAAGGATAAATCACACCAACTAACGTGATTTTCTATTAAAAGACGCAAGTTTATATAAGTCGAAGAGACGCAAGTTCATCATCATGATCATAGCACGCATAGGCCTACGTCAATGACGTCGCGAGTAACACTCCAACTCGTTGCCCCGGGCTCGTTGCCAAGATTTTACGCAGCTGACAACCAAGGAACAATTCCAGCCAATAGGAACACAGTGGGCGGAGTTTGTAAAGAAAGCACGTGAACTTGCGGCGGGCTTTATGCAAATGAGAAAAAGCGCTACCTGTCGGCAACTTTAGGTACTGTGTGCCCGTGGGGAGCATTCGTCGGGAGTGCTTGGGGACCATGAAACATTGGTTACTTCAGGGCCATCTATACACATAATTTGAAACTTAACTCAAAATCTTAGGATTGGAAATGAGAGACGACATCTCAAGCTTCCGTTTGATGGCGAGTCGGACGAAATTGGATGGATATTACGCACTCTACAGAGCTGAGAAAAAGAGGCTTTTTCGTGAAATTTTAGTTGTACATTTTTCGCTCGCTTATGAATTTTTGATGCTATGCAATGGTCCCCTTGGGATCCAATTAAAATACTTAAAATGACAGTTTGCTGATTTTTAAAAAATATGACATGTTGCAGATATCAATGAACTTGAATGTATTAACGGTATTTCAAAAATTCAAAATTTCACACGAGTGGAGTCTCCCAGCAGACTGACCTGCCATATGTATCTGTAAGAATGGTTGGTCTAAATATCAAACTGAAGCTTATCCCTTGTTAATGAGAGCCTAATGTTTATTTCCTCTTTCAGATTGCTGCGAATAGAGACCTCGGTGACCCCATCAGAGTAAAAGCTCTGACTTTTATCAGTTGGTTGACAAGGTTGAAGAAAAAGGTATGTCTGTTCGTAATAAATGAGTATCCAGGCAGCTTTTTCACGAGATTTACCTAGGTCACTTTTCGAGATCCATGGTAAAAGACAGTATTTCACTGAAGACCGGACACGGCTGTTACAGCAGTGAACCGATCTGACCTGGTTTGCCGTAACAGGCCGTGCCTGCGCAGTTCTTGTAACAGACACAGACGGCGCCACTGGTAGCATACTCCAGAACGGGGCCCTGCACACAGAAGTCTCGACGTACGAGGCAAAAACAGCATCACTGGTCCCTCGCTACAATCAAAATCAGTACATTAAACATGATCCGTACAGGTCCTTGAAATCCTGGAAAGTCATGGGAATTGGGCCTTCACTGTTCCAGGCCAGGAAAACCTGGAAATCTAGAAAAGTCCTTCACAAAGTCATAGGGTCGTATTTTAGAACGTTCCTTAACGTTAAGGTCGACCTTAAATCTATTGTAAAACCATCGAGAAGAATAGATTTAAGGTGGACCTTAATGTTAAGGAACGTTCTAAAATATGGCCCATAGGGTTGTATTTTAAACATTCCCTAACATTAAGGTCGACCTTAAAGTCCCAGCTTCATCCCCCGTCCAGGAACTCTTCATTTAGTTCATAATGATCATATACTTTGGATAAAATGTGCATTTTCGACCAAAATGACTTCGTTGATTAAATAAAGTGCAATGAAGTTTTGTGGCCCTAAGGCCACACCAATTTCTTTTCTTGCATAGCGGGCCCGCCGACAATTCGCCCCGAAAAAGTGGAAAGTTTTTAAAATTCCCGCCGAAAAGATTCGTGAATATTTTCTGTTTTATTTTCAAAGTAGGCGCCGAAAATATTAACTAGTGTTTTTGTTTTTAAAATACAGTCTGACATTTGTCACTTAAACTCTGTTTTCGTAGCATTTCTTCGAGAAGTTTGACGTAAAGTTGTTGAAATCGAGCAACACAGGGTGCGAATTCCACGACGGCATTTCGCTGTCGTGCCCCGCGCAACTGCCGTGATGCCCTATCGACTTCAAGACGTATGAAGGCAATACTTTGCCGTGCCCTTTCCTCCAGGTGCCTTGGTTCCCCCCCCCCCCCCCGGATCCGGGCCTGCATCCTAACATAGTTAGGATTGTCACACATTGACTTTTATGGACTATCCCTAACTTAAATGTATCTGAGGGGTATAAAGGGTTAAACAAGGAAGCCTGGTTAGGCCAGAAAAAAATTACTTGTTTAGCATCCGGCCACTTTAGTTTTTCTTGGTCGGGAGGGAGGTTTTTATTTTTATTTTTTGTAGCTTTTAGCTGAAAAGATAGGGGCTAAAGTTTAGAATCCCCGATCGGAAGTGACGTTAGGCCTACTCCATGGCACACAATGGAAATCCTATTTTACAATGCGGCTTATTCCGTCAATCGATGACCTTTTTTGGGCACTTATCAGGGATTCTAAACTCGTTCCAAGATAGGTCTAAAATAAATAATTTTCAAAGTTTAGAGTGGCAATTTTTTAATGGAAAACGCATAACAAAAACAAATACAGGGGTCTTGGCATTTTTCAGGTTGGGAAGGGGCGCTTAACAAGTAGCTGTATTTTTATGTGGCCTTAGTTCTTCATTCGACGAGTGATGATGCTCACCACATAGCCTATCCAAACATGACAGTTAACCCTACCCCCCCCCCCCCAAAAACTTTGTGGGACTTTGCTTTTGAAACGACAATCGATGGCCATAATCAGGCCTTTATATTTCCCTGTCCAGACAGCGTTTGGCCTACGTCATTCCCAAATTCATCACGACCACATCCCCAAGTCAACAATGAATGCCAGGAAAAACCGCATCAAAAAGATCGTCAGTCGTGATATCCACAGTGATTCTTCAACTCTGTCTCGCCTTAAATTGACAGTATTTCACCACACATTGACCTACTTTATTACACCACGCTGTATAACAACCATGGGTGAACCAATCATAACAACTGAATGATTGACGGGTCATAAACACAAGTCTGGCTTTGCGGCTTGCTTTATATCTCTGGCCATCACACACACATCTCATAGGGCAGCTGCAGTAGTATGACCCAGTCACTTCACCTCCGATGTTGTGACTGATATTAACCCTTGGTGGAAAATATGTTCACCATTCAGTCATGTGTTTGGTTGGAATAAATGTGGAATTTCGACCTAACACTAGGGACAACAAGGTCGGAGACAGATTGTCTCTTCCTCCAAGGTCTCAATAAGAAAACTTAAAACACTAACCCACCTAGTCAAGAACATGAGGGCTGCACCCACCCTGTAATGACATCTCCGTGACGTTATAGACCTACTATAATTATTCCAAATTAGGATGTTATTAAAGGAACTCTTATCAAGCCATGCAAAAGGCCTACCAAGGCCTGAACAAGCATTAAAAGAAGCACAAATAGCATAGAATGGAAGATGGGGGGGGGGGCTTGATTGAAATAAGTGCGAAGGGGCAGCATGAAAACAAATTTCTTCCTCTGCTGGTAGGTTTACCCTACAATGAATGCAAAATTTTGTTATTGCAGAATGAAGATTTGCATATTGTGTAGAGGCTGAG
>NMRB01001862.1:32629-55902 GCA_002633025.1 Notospermus geniculatus | reverse complement strand
ATTGGATGAGCTGGTGCTATTGGCAGGTTGTTGTCGGGCACATTGTGACATACAACTCAGTGCTAGGATTAACGCTGATGTCTTAGTGATGAGGCTAATTGGACGTGCCTGTGTGAAAATCTGAATGAGGAAGGGGGTCAACAAATTATTCTGCAAATTCAATAAAATGGGTAAAAAGAGTGCTGGGCGGTACTGGGTGATTTTTGATTGAGTGCCGGGCGGGGATGGAGAGTGCCGGGCGCACCCGCCCGGTGCCGCCCGGCGTGAGCACATCCCTGACACGGTCGATGTACACCATTTACACACAGAGCTAATTCATGGTGGTGAGGTTGATCATGATTTTGTCAATGCATGCTCGACAAGACTGTTCAAATCTGTCGATTTGAATAATGTAACTTACCAATTAGGTATTCTGTGTGTTCTTACACACAAACGAATGAGTTGAAGCATGTGTACCTTACCTGATGAAGGGTTATTCACACTAAAATACCACGTTGAACTTGTCAAGTGGTGAAGCTATGGCTGCCATGATACAGTATCAGTCCAGCCTCGGTGTTACCACTGGCTATATCACGACTGTTAGAACACAATAGATCTTTGGAATCGTCGCTCTCCAGTAACCCGGCAATACTCCGCGGTCTGATTGGCTAATCGAATCATTATGACGACGATACTAATTTGCATATGAAAAGCTTTTTACCACATATTCACTAAATTCGGGAGAACGTTTTCCCTGTGCTTTGTACCCGCGCGTAGGCCTACTGAGGTGATCGATGGGAATGCCGGGAGCCCGACTGGGCAAGGCCAAGTACACGAATCAAAAATGAATCCTTTCTTGGCACATGCTAAAACAAAAAGGCTGTGTTGCGGAATACACCGTGTTTCGATCGTAGGACTTGATACCGGTATGAAGGCCTACATGTGGGCCTGCGCCACGCCCACGGCACGGCCGCCTATCGGCCGGCTGGAGGAAGGGCAATGTGGCGGAGTAGGATACGGATCCGACGCGCCTGCCTGTGAAACAAACAAACAAACACAAACGGCGGCAATGGATGATGCAGGCACACCTAGGCCTTCAGTCATGATGTAGGCCTACCTTCGTAGTTCACGTAAACTTCGAAAATGGTATCATTGCACAAGATCTATAGATTGCTGACTGTATTGTATCTCCTACGGTATTTCCTGCATGCCAAAATCGTCGTTGTCTGACGAAGAACGTCACGACATGCACGATGACACTGCCGACGGCCAAACATGAAATAATGCCATGAAATAATGAAAATTATCGCATGGCACGTGACCGTAAATGACATGCTGTGGTTGGCTGACGTTCTCTTGAGGTATGATAATCTCAAATATCTCAGCAACCACTCAAGATATTATGACGAAACAAAGCTCAAAATCCTTAGAAACTTTCACTCTATCAACCCTGTAACAAAAGTCACAAAAAAATTCCATAATAAAAATGTTAATTTTTAGGGGTTTTTCTAATGAGGTACTACATACTTATGATATTTCCAAATTTCCAAAAGTTTGATGCAGAAATATGACCAAGGTTATATACTTTCATGTGGTACAAACCGTATTAAAATTGGCCCAGTAGTATTTGAAATATTCAAGGTAGTAGGTGTAGATAAACTAATGTCAATGACTGTACAGCTAACTTCTGAACGGTTGGATTTAGACCCTATAAATGTATTACTAACAGATAGAAATATGGGGACAGTGAATCAAATAATCATGGTCTTAAATATTTTCAGTTGTTTCATAATAAGAAATTGCAAAATTGGACCAAATACCCCAAAAAGTGATTTCCACTTGCCAAACACAATTAAGAACATCCTTGGCTGATTCAGAGGCACCATGTTTCTATCTGTTGGTAATACATTTATAGGGTCTAAATCCAACCGTTCAGAAGTTAGCTGTACATTGGTCCCCCTGCCCCTGTACAAAGCCGAGTCCACCAGTCCAATGGTGAAGTCAGTACCAAAACTTCAAAACGCCATAACAGGAGTTCGCAAGAGAGATGACCGAGCAGTCCTCCCGATTCTTATATAGAACAGATGTACCTACCAAAAAATGTTAATAGCAATTCTATATATCTTTTTGTGCAACCTTTATTCACTATTTCCTGTGCTTGGCTCCCCTACTATGTGGTTCCCGATCTTAGTGATCGGGAACCGTAGGCCTATAGCTTTTGGTCATGGTGTGCGTGCGTGCGGGTGGGCGGGCGGGTGTCTGTCCGTCTGTTAAACTGGCACATTTCGCAACCGCAAGGCCCAGGGTCATGAAAGTTGCTGGAGCGTTAGGCCAGGAAGGTCTCGAAAAAGAACCAAAACATTTTGCGGCTTGACCTACATTATGCCCTCCATGGGGCATTTTCCGTAAAATGGAAAACCCCAATACCTCCTGAACCAATGGCTGGATCGTCTCTAAATTTTTATCATAGGTGTATCTAATGAGGATACATAGGTGTTTGATTTGACCTACTTTCAAAGGTCACAGAGGTCAGAGTTCAGAATTTCGCCTTTTGGTGGCACGTTTCGTAACTGCTGGGGCTACTGACCTGAAACTTGGTACATACTCTAAATCCTCAGATTTATGAGTACAAGTGTCGCCCTCATTTAAACCTTGCGCGACCGCCCAGTTATTTCATATGCATGTCTTTACAAAGGGACTTCACCGTGAATGGCTAAGGTTGGGTTCTCTGTGAATGTCTGAAGGAACTTCGCTCTGTCGCTTGTCGGGTTGTTAATTCGACACGTAGTCTGGATTTGAAATTGATCCCACTGGTGAGAAGGCCTATTGTGACTGCTGTGTAAAAGTCACAAACCCGTCATTCGAATCGATCGCAAGCCGATCGTATCGTAATCGAACGCGGAGTCCTTGAAATTGACCATACTGAAGTCGGTAAGACGTCATTCTGCCACGGTGGTAGTGCGCGGAACTAGCCAATTGGCCATGCCTTTGAATAGAACTACGTAACCCTTTTATAGTGTGATTGAGGGGGCGTGGTCTATCCGTCGGCTTGAATATTCGATGTGTACCCATAAATGTGAGAATTTAGAGTATATAGGCCTACCCTAGATTAGGTGACCTATGACACCAAGTTCGATTCGATTCTTGGCTTGGCCACCAGGTGGCCAAAACCAAAAAATACAAAAAACAAAAGAGTTCAATGACTCGAAACAAGGCCTCTTGAGCGTTCAAATATTCCTTTGTCCTCCTGGACATAAACGCAGGAATATCAAACGCGTGTGATTTTCCTGCAGGTAAACGTCGCCGGTCAAGCACCGTACAGGCAGCAAAACAATAATACAATAAATACCAATAATACCAAGTCCAAAACCCAAAGTACTGGCCCAACAAAAGACACCGTTGGCACATCAATCCCCGCGCTCATATTGGACTGAAATGCGATTTATACCCTCAGTTATCAGTATTCAATCTGAATAGGCGTAAATTTGGCTGCAATCAGTTAGAGGCCTGTGACTTACAACTCGATTTCTAGAAGTATTCAGCCATGTGCTGGGCATCAAATGCATATCATTATTGAATTGGCATAAATCTCGGCAAGACCATTTAACTAAGGACCTCCTGTATCAAACTTGATAACTTGAAATATCTCTGCCTGTGGTAGAGATAGAGACATGATATCACCCATACTTAGGTTATTGAGGATGCCCATTTCGATTATGCAATGACCTTGATGATGAGAGGTCAAGGTCAAGGTCAAACTTGATAATTTGAAGTATCTCTTCCTGTGGTACAGTTAGAGGCATGATATCACCTAATTTGGGTTATTGAGGATGCCCATTTCGATTATGCAATGACCTTGATGATGAAAGGTCAAGGTCAAGGTCAAACTTGATAATAGGGAGGTTCCGCAAAGCTCCGAATTCCGAATCCCGAAACGATTTCAGGCCTGCGTGACGTCACGTCATGACGTCGTTTCTTCGTCGAAAATCTGCGGTGGTCCGACTTTTGGCCTTGTGAACGATGTGACAACCTCTCTTTAACACCACGCCATTATCTTACACTGACATTTTAAGCATTCATTTCATCGCTAAAGTGTGCCAGGTATATCCAATTGTCACCTCTATGCTCAGAAAAGCCCAAGAAAACATTTCTTGTAAATGAAAATTATCAATTCGGAATTCGTAAACCACCTACGAAGATTTGCGGCCATCCTCGTCAAGACGCAACGAATTTGCACGACGTCACGAATGTGATGCAACGTCATACGTCAAAATGATGACGAAATGATTCGAAATTCGGAATTCGGAGACGTTGCGGAACTTCACTATTTTGGAATATCTGTGCCCGGGATAGAGACAGAGACATGACAACAGCCATACCTAGGTTATTGAAGATGCTCGTTTCGATTATGGAATGACCTTCATGACTGGAGGTCAAGGTCAAGGTCAAAGTTGATAATTTGAAATATCTCCGCCTGTGGTAGAGGTAGAGGTAGAGGTAGCATATCACCCGCAGCAAGGTTACTGAAGATGCCTATTTCCATTATGCAATGACCTTAATGATCTGACACATGACACGTTCCATTTTTATCTAATGAACCTAAGGTTCCAGTTCCATAGAGTTCACGTTTACACTTTTCACGCGCCACGCTTCACGTTTTCCTTTCGTTCCTCGATTCAGCGCACAACGAGACACACATTACCCTTCATGTGGCATGCTTTCTCCTCATTTCTGAGGTTATACGTTTGAATATTCGTTTCCGTATGTAAGCGTGCAAATCATTTCAGAAGCTTCCACAAAAAAAGCAAAATATGAGATTTGCTGTGGAAATACCGAAAATTCGAAAAGGTCTGAACTGTCCACAAAAACAAAACACCGGAGACTATTCAAAAAGCTGCTGCCTGCGATCGATATTTGGACGGTCGGACGCAACGATATGATTATGTACGTATTACCTTCTTCTGGTACATTCGGGCACCTTGAAATATAAACATCTCCGTCTTCTCCATACACGTTCCTTTCCTTTTACTCATCTGACACACATTGGTCGTTTCCTTAGGTAACACATCAAATGTTGTACATTTCAGCTGGGAACACATGATAGCACATGCGAGCAGTGAAACACAGTCCTGCTGTTGTATGTCGAAATCAAGTATACCCAAGCCGCGCACGACTGTCTGAAATTTCTTATGAAAAAGACTTTTCATACTACATGTTTGTAAAAAAGACGATTTATTTTGTACGTAATACGCGGTTAACTTCTATCAGTGTTACTTTACCAACACCATTCCAGTGTATGATGCTAGTAGCGCACACTGATATTCGTAGCTCTACCATATTACCCGTCTTTTTTTCACTGCTGACAGTTTCATGAAATCCTGCGACTAGCATGAAAGAAATCAAGCCGTTAGTGACAAATCATATATCCAATAGGTGAAGAGTGCAAGGGGTGACTTTTGATTGACCGAGGTTACAAGCCGTGACTGAAACTCAACAGCAGTGACAGAATAAATCCAGACGTTGGAAGTGAGGACCGATAAAGTCAGATTCCTTGAAAATGAGTAATCAAATCCATTAGTGCGTTTAGAAGTCAAGATAGTGCCGGTGTGGGATATGATTCAATGAAGTTGAGTTTCCATGTAATGAACGGCTTTTCGCCAGAGAGGAGACAGCAGGATGAGCGTCAGAAAAGGTGAAGATCGCCTTCGAAATAAACCTCTTGAAATGTTGTGCTTGCTCCTAATACTTTTCAAGGGTTGAAATCGTTGCATGGATAATGACTGATGCAAATTCGATTGAATGAATTGGTCACAAAGTACACCGCGCAGGAGACAAGAGAAATCGATCACTGTCAATTGGGCATGTTGGGTCAATTGGTATTGAATATGATTCGCCAAATAAGACACAATAGGCCTTTTTTGCGGGTTCGCGGAAACCTACCTCCACGGCTCGGGAGGGTTCGGTTCAGGATGGATTGATCGCTTCGATGGGGGGGGGNGTGGGGGGGGGGGTACCATGATGTAGCAATGTTGTTGATATGCTGCTTCCGCTGCTTTAAGAGAGAAAAGCACGTTCTCTCATAAAGAGCGAAGGCATACTCTCTCTATGATATTATGCATTTAAGAATTGTAGGGGTAGGGGCAAAACACACGACACACGAGGTGAGTCATGCCAGTGCACAGCATGCACACCAACCTGTCACCTGTGCAACACGGCATGCACACAACGAGTCACAGGCCATCAAAAGTCACCTGCCTATAGGCCTAGTCAGTAGTTGTCTTAGACTGGGGTAAACAATATACATTATAGGCCTGCTGATGACACAGATGGGAACATGCAGGCCTACGATTGATTTTGTCATGTTTGTTGTGAAACGGTCGAGCAGAATGGACTAGGCCTAACTTCGTTTTCGAACAGCGATTATGACACCAGTGGTGACGTCAAATATTCAGCGAGTGGAATGGGCTAAATTCGTTTTTTCGTGCAGCCTCGTCGCTGAGAATAATTTATACCCCAGGTAGTGACGTCACATGTTCATCGCAGTTACCAAAAAATAGTGCCAATGGCACTGCGCCCGCTTGGCTTGAAGCAGTTTGGCCCCCTAGTGGCAAAGTCAAGAATCAGATTTTGCCGAAAATTTATCTGAGTTGTTACAGCCTAGAGGTATGTAGATACGTGCAAAGTTTCAAAGCAATAGGTCAAACTGTTACAAAAAGAGCCAATTTCGCAATTTCAGGCGAACTTTGACCTCTGTGAACTTGAAAAATAGGTCAAATTAAAAACTCAAGTACTATATCTTATGTATCCCTATTAGATATACCCATGATAAAAATTTGACAAAGATCCGTCTGTTGGGAAGGGAGAAACAGTACTTTCAGTGATTTTGGTTTTGGCCCCCTAGTGGCAAAGTCAAGATTCAGACTTCACGAAAATTTTGTCTGTAGGTTGCTATAACCTAGAGGTACACGTGTACAAAGTTTCAACAAGATAGTTCAAACCATTATCAAAATATAGCCCTTTGAAATTTTCACACAAAACGCCCCCTGGAGGCCAAAATAGGAATCCAACTGTGGTGAAAATCGAACTCGATCTAGATCTTAGGCCCATATATACACCTACCAAAGATAAATGAAATGGCTAGGGCCATTGTGCTCACCTCTGTGACAGAGTATGAAGTGTGAGTAGCCTGGTGATACACTGAATGGTGAAGGATTAGTGCAGAAACATCGTATAAGACACACATTTAGGCACGGTTAAAGCATCCTAGCTCCCACTATTTTTATGAGGTGTGGGTCGAAGTCCATTTTTCAAGATGGCTTCCTGGTGGCCATATTTGAAGTCCGATCGGGTTGAAATTTGGTGCATTCGTGCAGGGTGCCTAGATATATCTTCACACCAAATCACAACACTCTATGTCAAATAGTAATGAAATGTGCCACAAAACAGTGAATTTTGAACTTTGACCTCTGTGACCTTGAAAAGTAGGTCAAATCAAAAACCCGGGATTTATGTGATAAAGTCTCATCAGAGGAACCCACCATAAAAGTTTCGTGGTTCTAGCTAACCGCGTTCAGGAGATACGACCGAAAGAAGGTTTTCACAAAGCGCCCCCTACAGGCCAGAGTGAACAAGCAGCAGCGCTAAGTTTCGGTCCAGAGATAGTTTTTACCACAGGGTACCTGTACACCAAATTTCAAGTTTGTAACCCAAGCGGTTTAGAAACGTGCCACCCCTGTTAACGACGACGGACGACGACGACGGACGGAGCCACTAATATATGCTAATGTGGTTAACCACATAAGAAAATGTCGTTAGGTGGTCAAAATATGTCTCCAAACTTGTACCTGTACACCAAATTTCAAGTTTGTAACCCAAGCGGTTTAGAAACGTGCCACCCCTGTTAACGACGACGGACGACGACGACGGACGACGTCGACGACGACGACGGACGACGACGGACGACACACCATGAGAGAAGCTCACCTCACAGAGGTGAGCTAAAAAGATTCGTCAAAAAATAAAGGCGCTAGAGCGCTAACAAAACAAACGTTTACGGACGGACGTACGTACGGATTGACGCACGACAGACCACCACTCATCAGCCACCCCAATCACAGCATAAGCCCTGCTGGGCCTTGCGGCCAAGCGGGCTAAAAACGAAAAAACGAAATTGCCTCTAAAAGGGCTAAGTTAGGGACTGCTCTTTTGAAAGAGTATAATCCTCGAAAGAGTGAAACTTTGACTGGCCCTGACCTGAAGAATTTAAGTTTCTTGTTTTCCTGTATTGGTTCTCTAACATGAAAACTTTTGAGTTTCCTGTTTCGAAGACTTCGCTGATATTTTACATGACAAGAATGGTGTCAATCGCCTCAGTGAAAATTAGCTTATTTTTTCGCTCTTTCAAAAAAGTAGTCCCTAATTTAGGTCTTTTACAGCCAATTTCGCTCTTCCATTTTTAGAGGAGTGTAGTGCTGCCCTTTATCGTACCTCGAATCCCCATTGGCCTCGGAGAGACCCAGTAGTCTTGGACGTCAGTTGGGGTGTTAGTGATATTTTTGGTGACTGGGAGGGGAATGTACTGTAGATGGTAGTCAGGTGACCATGCAGGACAGCTGACAGGGGATCTGTGGTTATAAGTATTTATTAGCAAGGGTTATGCAGTTTGGTCATGTTGGTAGGGAAATGGAAGGCCTGGGGGAGACATTCCTCCTGCGACTTAAATATTTTGAGCAAAAAAAGAATAAACAGAGAAACAGACGCGAGAAAAAGGAACCCCTGGCAAGGATCGAACCCGGCGCCTCGGATTCATAGCCGGACGATCTACCACATGCGCCAGCGGGCCATGTTGGCTGTTGAATAAATTTTTATAATATATTCCAGAAAAATCATACAAAAATCACATTTTACAACATCCACAGAGCAATTCCCCGGCAAATCCGTCAGTATATTGCTACCTAATGTACCCATCTAACGTTCACAGCCACTAAAAACGTGAACCAACCGCCCGGTATATTCCATCTGAACATTAGGTACATATCCCCTACGAGTCCATTTCTAATGACTGACCCGTGACAAGTCTTCGGCTAGCTTCTCTGTTCGCCGCTACGCGGCGCGTTGGGCCCAAAAGGAAGGAATGAAGATTTTGATGAAAAGTATCACATGAAGATTTTGTCATTTTCATGTTTTGATATTTCTTTTTCATGGCTTGATATTTTCATCAACAGTGAGATTTTTCAGTCCATATGGGCAACAGCATGTTTTGCCATAATACCCCCGTCACACTTAGTTCGAATCCGCAGGAATCAAGCAGAACCAGCCGGAATGAGAAAGTTTGCAAAATACGAGCCGGATTCGTGAGAGCTTCGAAGAACACTTGGAATGCACCTCGATAATTTCGAACATGTCCAAGACATTCTGACAGACCACAGGAATGGGCCGGAACATTAGGAATGCAGTCAGAATCCAATCAGAATTTTTAGAATGTTCTTCGAATGTCCAGGAATGAACTACGAATTGTCATTCCAACGGCATTCCTGCTCATTCTGCCTCTAGTGTGACGGGGGTATTAGCCCTCCTATATATATTTGAAAATAGACGTAAAAGTAGTAAAGGCATGAGAGAAATCCAGAAAAAAACCTATGTTGCAATACTTATGACCAGTGAGTGTATTTTATAGCGCGTTCGGAAAGCTTCCTCCAGTACTGCATGCAAAACCCTTAAAACCTACTTAAAATCGCCTTACTTTTTTAAGGTGATATTTTAAGATGGTTTCACAGCTGCCCTACTTACTTTGCTACTTAAAACCGCCTTAATATCCTTAAAAAACGTTGCAATCCACTTAAACCTGTCTTAAAGCTGAACTGCATGAACAAAAACTGGAGATCCGAGCACTAAAAAAAGACCACCACGCCACGGTGGTGGTCAAGAGAAATGCAAACGACCATAAGGCACTTTCAAAACACCTCCGAAACATGATAGACTACCAGGCTATTTCGTGGCNTAAAAGAAGTAGGCCTAACCTGGGTTCGTACATTTAATGTCCATAATTATAAATAAGAGTCCTTAACTTCGAGTTTTTCTACTTGGATTGGTTATTAGGTATCCTGATTTGCGATTCCGGAGGCTTAGGCTTAAATCAAACATAAGGATCCTTAATATGAATTATCGTTTGGTAAATAAAAAAATAAGATGCCTTAATTATTTTTCTTGAAAGATCAATGATTTTGAGGAACCTTAATATTTCAGTGATTTGACTGTAAGAATGCTTAAAAACACTAAATGCCGATTATCTTCTGTTAGGGTACTTACTTTTCGATATCTAGTGTATGAAGTGTCCTTACACTTGACATTAAGGGGCTTGAATTACTTTATTCAGCATCATGAAAATTTTCAGAACAAATATTAAGGGACCAAGTGTAACAAGAGTAGTAAGGCCAGTAAATAAGAGTCCTTAACGTCGAATTTTTCTACTTGGGTTGGTTATTAAGTATCCTGATTTGCCATTCTGGAGGCTTAAATCAAACATGTAAAATTAAGGATCCTTAATATGAATTATCGTTTGCTAAATAAAAAAATAAGATGCCTTAATTATTTTTCTTGAAAGATGCATATTTTTAATGAACCTTAATATTCACTGATTTGACTGTAAGAATGCTTAAAAACACAAAATGCCGATTACTGTATCTTCTGTTAAGGGTACTTACTTTTCGATATCTAGTGTATGAAGTGTCCTTACACCTGACATTAAGGGACATGAATTACTTTGTTAAGCATCATGAAATTTTTCCGAACAAAAATTAAGGGGCCAAGTGTAACGAGAGCAGTAAGGCCAAACAAATTAAGGGACAACGTTTGAAAAGTAAGAGAAATTAAGGTGATTGGAGAGAAAAGTAAGTAGGATTCCAAAATAATTAAGGATATCCTTAAAATGTGTTAAACAAAAATTAAGGTTATAATTAAGTAGGGGGTGTGATTTTAAGTAAGTTTTAAGATGGTTTTAAGGTGATTTTAAGAAATCGTGCACGCAGTAGTGCTCGGGGAAGCTCGGGGAAGCGGGAGAGCGTTCGGTAAGGTATTTGGCAGGCTGCCAAGGCTTCCTCGAGCCTGGCCGAAGTGAGCGACTCGCCGAGTCGCTCACTTGGGGAAACTCCCGGCATGCATTTCGGTTTTCTTTCCAAGCCGACATGCTGATTGGCTAAACGTGGAATATTTCACGCCTGCAACCCACAGTAGTACCTTTCCCCGAGGAAGTGCAAATATCGTTCGGAATTTCGCCTTCACTGGGCATGCTCACATTCCCCGAAGCTCGGGGAAGAAATTTCCTCGGGGAAGCTTTCCGAACACGGCCTTAATAATAGCTGTTAACGTAATACACAGAGTGTAGCGCTTTTTTATAGTAATACTGCCGCAAAGTGCTTCACATTATTACTCAGTTCTCCCCAGAAACTTTTTCCTGGAAACTCAAGGAGCAACTTGTTCAACGCAACAACTTAAAGCCTCACAGTTATTGAATTTTACGGTATTTTAAAGTGTTAAGACACTGCAGGTAGAGGTCTCGTAGCCTCGTGAAGGTCCCCAAAATGCTTGCATGATACGTACTTAAAAAAATCAATAGAGAGCTTGAGAACCGCTACTTGTCCTTAAACCGAAACGACGTATCCCGCGATACGTTTGCGTTCTGACGGATCTTTAATTCATTTGAGAAAGCACAAGTATACGAATGCGGATACGTAAACCTAGATAAAAGACGATCACTGATTGGGCTAAATACAGTGATTCACAATGGCCGGGATTCTTACAGCGGATAAAAACACAATCTCCTACGCAGAGGTCAGGCGGTTTCACCTTTACTGACTCTGCCACCACCAAGTCCGGGCTATTTCTGCGGATGATAGTACATTCCAATACATGCCAAATGGAATTAAAATATTTCATGGGTGCGTGCGCAAAACGTTTCGTCGACCTGCTTGGTTCACACTTTGGGTTGCGTGTAATGCACCCTGGTACGCAATACTGCGGTCATAATTAAGACAAAGAAAGACTGGACACAAACAAACAAAATGTAAATAAACAATGAATTTCGTGGTCCGCAAAATACCCGTGATACATTATCTTTAAGATTGTTCTCATTTTATTATAAATATATTTTACCTCTTTTCTCTTCATCCATTCATGGGCATGAAAAGGAGCGAGACCAGAGCCCTGCTATGGGAAGATGACCTACAACATACAAAGTGACCAATATCATTTTGCAACTGTGCCTTGACTAAACTCCCTACGCAGTTGTGAGTCGCGACCCCTTCGGTTTACTCGTTCTCCACAACTGCTTTACTTCGTAGAAGTCGCCGCGTTTGGTCAACAGAGGTGGCGTCAGCGCCGGGCGCGAGTTTTACAGCCTATCAGCACGCTGCTTTCAGAACTCTTTGGCCCGTTGGCAACGGATGTTCTTGCGCTACCATGGCTACGAACCGCTCGGCCAATGAAAAAGTGTCTCAGGTCAGCTTTGTTACCGGTTGCTCAGTGCTCTCATTGGTCGACTCTCTCAGCGCCATCTGTTGACCAAACGCAGCGAATGTTACGAAGTTAAGCAGTTGTGGAGAGCGGGTAAACGGAAGGGGACGCGGTACACAGCTGTGTAGGGAGTTTATGCCTTGACTGGATATTCTCCATGTTCACTACACTGAAATAACTAAGTGTCCCGCAGCCCTGGGCAACATCGCCAATTATTTCATGCATAATGTTCGAACACCCATTTCTGCCCATCACTTTGATCACATTTCCTCACAATAACATGATCACCGTGTTTCAGACTGTGTGTATCTAAGCAGAGGCCGCTTCCTTTGTGGATGAGAGCACCAGTTTGCTGTAAAAATCAAATATGTCGATTAGTAGATAATTACAAAGAGCACATCGGCTCTATTGTTGAACTAAGTTTTGTATCTTGCTATTTGGAACAAGCATTGCTTTTACAGGGAACTTAAAGCTGAACTGCCTGAACAAAAAGCCTTCATGGGACGAGCAAGAGAATTGCAAACGCCCTGCAAACACCTCAAATGAAGGCTCAGAACATGATAGACCCCACGAGGCCAGGAGGGCGCCACCGCATTTGTCTTCCAACTGTCGAAGTGTCAACATCCTCCAGCATGTCTAGTGAGCTCCTGCTGAACACTTTTTTTGATAGAAAAAAAGACCCCGCCGGGAATCGAACCCACGCTCTGTTATGTTTGTTGCACCCGTCTTCCCCATTCGGCCACCGAACTTGTTGGTAAATTTCCCATGTTTTCTCGTATTCGTAGTATTATTACGTAAGGCGAAGGCCTACGTCTATGACAAACACAAATCATGTCCCTGGCAGCTGGCTCGTTGGCCGAGTAGATAGCATGGTGGATTACAAATCAGAAGGTTGACGGTTCAAATCCCGTGTAAATGGCTATAATTTTTTTCTTTGAGTAGTGTGAGAGGTATCCGGATATGTTGACAGCTCTGTTGCCCGAAGGCATATAAAGTGGCGCCCTCCTGGCCTCGTGGGGTCTATCATGTTCTGAGCCTTCGTTTGAGGTGTTTGCAGGCCGTTTGCAATTCTCTTGCTCGTCGCATGGTTTTTTTTGTTCATGCAGTTCAGCTTAAACTCACCCGATTATGCTCCCATTCCTGGTTGCCATGACCACCGTGGCAAGGTCGTAGGTCAACAGTGTGAGCACCCCAGCCACCTGTCGTATCCAGGCAACCTTTTTCTCGTCGAAGTTCATTTTTGTCTCTACTAAGAGAGAACACCTGAAATTGAAAATATATTTGATGAAAGCCTCATTGATTTAGTACACATTACGTTTACACCCCACAGAGGAAAAATCCATTTCGACCCCTTCAAAACGCCTTTCGAAGGGGTGCAATTAAGAGGTGTGAAGTCCAGATAATTGGCCTGGAATGTTTATTCAGCTTTCTGGCTAAAGACAGAAATAACGAAAACCCCATGCGTGCACGGCTTCATAGTCATACAGTTGAACTGCAATTTCTTCACTATATCAAAAAATTCGTTTAATTGTTGAAATATGTTGAAAAATAACGATTTTATGGCCTTAGAAATAGCAAAAAGGAGGGGGAATCAAAATTAAACAGCCAATTCCTGGAATTCTGTGGTTCACGCTCCGATAACTCTGAATAGAGTAATTCAGACTATTGGCACCAGGTGATCTCCATTTCATCAACCTGTGGCCTGTGGCAGTCCAAAAAAATGCAGATTTTTTAATCTCATGTGACTGAGTTTAAAGATAATGTATCACGACTTCATTGCTATTGTGTTTAGTCATGGAGGTGTCTGTCTGTGTGTGGGTGTGTGTCTGTCTGTTCAGTCTGTCACACCTGCACTTTGTTCCTGCAAGAGCTACAAACCTGGAAATGTGACCTACCCCCAGGTAACCTGTCACCTGTGCTACAAGATGGAATGGAAATTTCCGGTCTCCGATACCTGGTTCATGGTGAAATTGATAAATCAAAAGTAGAGATTTTGTGTCACACTTTTGTTTCTTGAATAACTTGTCTCCGACGTAAGGTAGAGCACTAGTAACAAGTTCCTTCCCTATGTTTATGGCCCTTGGCAAGATACTGGCATCAACAAATGTATTCTCCAGGGTGAGCATCATAATGATATTGATATATCAAATTTGATATTTTGACATATCGGGAGACCTGCCACAGTAAATCCCTTGAAACTGGTATCACAACATCACAGCTCTTCCACGGATGTTATTGCAACTGAAATTTTGTGAAGTTTGTGAAGTTCCAGCCTGAAGAAGACCCCGGTTGGGGTCGAAAATTTGCTAAATATTAGTCAAAACCTGGTTATGGTGGAAGCCTAAAACCTTCACCTACACCAAGGTTATCAAGGATGGCCTTTCAGATTACGCAATGACCTTTAAGGTCAGAGGTCAAAGTCACAGTCAAACAGTTCCAAAATGCAAATCTATTCAGAATTTCAGGGGAAAACTAATTAGAAGCCAGCATTAACCATCCCCTATAGGTTTAATCAAAGATCCCTGTTCCAGTTACGCAATACTTCTGAAGGTCAGAGGTCAAGGTCACAGTTAATTAGCTCTAGAGTAGTAAACTTCTCGTCGGAAACCATTGACATCGCTCCGATGTCCTATTCTTATTTACATTCAATGTTTGTAAACGTGGATACATATGTTGAACTTTTGGGACATGCAACCCACTAAATTGAATACTTTCGGCATCAAAAATATTTCTTGAGGGGCATGGCACCAAAGAATTACTCATAAGATAAAGAAAGACTGGACATAAACAAACAAAATGTAAATAAACAATGATTTTCGTGGCCCGCGAAAATACCCGTGGTACATTATCTTTAACCAAAAATAGATATCCTCTATTGTGGGTGCTTTCGATTGTGACTAAACCGATTCTGGTTTTGGCAGCTGGAAGTGCACTCTGGCCTGATAATCATGATGCTTATGTCAAAACGATCGGAAATCTCTCGGAATGTTTCAGTATTGGCAAGGCCCGCCCCATTCAAGACCCGTAAGGGGCCGCATGCCGTTCCCATTTTCTAGGGAAAGGGGGTACTTTTAGTCGTTTGTCTCGGGAAGATTTTTCCCCGGCGGGAAAATCAAGGAAGGGGGGGGGGGGTGTTTTTAAACCATCTCCCGAGATTTTCAAAATACGGGGGTAGCTTGTCGTCAGGCTACTTAACAAGAGGCCCATGGGCCTTGCGCTCAGCTGACTATGACCTGCCAACTCAAGAGGCTGAAAGAGGGGAAACGAGATACAAGTACGAATAATGTGCCTTTTTAACGGTTAGCAAGCAAAGCGTTCCTCGTGGAAATCAGTTCAGTGGAAAGGGGTTAATATCACTTCGTGAATCGAAGAAGATATCTTATATCAGACCACTTGCGTAGGAAGGGGTTAATATTTCTGGGTGAATCGAGATAGATGTCGTATTACACCCATTGGGTGGGAAGGGGTTAATACATGTATCACTTCATCAAGGAAAAGATATCTTATCAGACCACTTGGGTAGAAAGGGGTTAATATATCGCTTATTGAATCGCGATAGATATAGTATTACACCCATTGGGTGGGAAGGGGTTAATATCACTTCATCAATGGAAAAAGATATCTTATCAGACCACTTGGGTAGAAAGGGGTTAATATCGCTTATTGAATCGCGATAGATATAGTATTACACCAATTGGGTGGGAAGGGGTTAATATCACTCTGTGAATCGAAAATCTTATCAGACCGTGACTCTTATCAGACCACTTGTGTAGGAAGGGGTTAATATTGCTTGGTGAATCGAGATAGATATCGTATTGGGTGGGAAGGGGTTAATATCACTTCATGAATCGAAAAAGATATGTCATCAGACCACTCGGGTAGGAAGGAGTTAATGGGTCATATGAATAAAGACTAGCAAATGCTTTTACTTCAGGTTTGTACACCATTGCTTAGTGCATTTGCAAAATTCAAGTAAAAGCATTTGCTAGTCTTTATTCATATGACCCATTTCAGGTCTCCTAACAACAATCTATAAAAATAGTTTGCCCAGATCAACGAAGAAATACATGTAGGCAAGTGAAAATCATCTTTGCAGACATTAAATTTAATTAATTCGGGGAAGTGTGTGTGTGTGTTGGATACTTGATGATAATTGGCTGAGGTTTCATGGGCAAAGGTACAGTGGTTGTCGAGATTCGAGTGGAAGTTTACGGTATGCCAATTAGTCCTTCTTCATTCTCACGATACGACAGACGGCCACAGGCCTGTGACGTCATCAGTGACGAGACTTATTGCCTTCTTAATTATTCACTATGAGAGCCGAGGGCAGAGCACGCGATCAACTGTCCAAACTCCCAATACGTGGGTCATAATTGGCAATCACTGTGTCTAGTTAGGTGTGTATGATGTAAAAGGAACTTACCTGGCGTTTCATTGTTTAGTTCTGCCATACTCCTTCAATCCAGCCGGTTGAATATGTGAATGCAGAACTCCCAATAGCGATGACGTCAGAAACTAAAGTGCGGGAAATTCAAATACCCCTGTTTTTTATTTTGTTGAATAGCGCCCCCTGGTGGACAAATCTGACATCTACATCCCTTTGAACTGATGTAGAAAATATCAACCTGTCTATCCCATGACTTTTTGTCTACATATTTATCACAGAGGCTGAGATATTACGATATTTCATTTTACACAAAACGCCCCCTGGTGCGCCTAATATGGATCAAATCACGCTCATTTTTTGTTTCCTAGGAGAGTTCACCCAGGGCTACATTCAAATGAAATTTGGAGTCTCTGGCTATTACGGCTACAAAATGTCGGGCATAGTTTGACAGACGGACTGACAGGCTGACGCCACTGAATATCCATTTGACTAGCTCTGCTGACCTTTGGTCAGCTGAGCTAAAAAATAATAAAGACGTTAATAACGCGCAGTTACAAATTCCCGCGAAGTCCGTCGATTGTTTCCCTTACGCGGGTGTGGAAAACCCAGCAAATGTTCCCCAGATAGGGGGTATATATCATGATATCATACGAAGAAGCCCGCAGTAGGGGGTGATTTTCTGAACGTTTTGCCTTGATAGGGGGTACTGAAAATTGGGAACAAGCATAGGCACCCCTTCAATTGGGGAGTGGGGGAGGGGGGGCAAGGTATGAGGCCTACCAAAATGATTCAGTGTCACCATGCAGCACTTGTTTTCCAACTGGAACTTTATGGTCTACCACCCTGGCACACCAGACGCTGGAATTCGGGATAATCGGCGAAGGGGGGTCATTGCAGGTGGGCGCCGAAGGTACATGCGCCTCCCACAGAAAATTTCGAAATCTAGAAGGCAGCAGATGCAATTTCCTGACATCTCAGTATCAAAACAGAAGCTTTATTTTTGCTTATTGCCATAAATTACTGAATAAAAGACAATTTGGTGGTGGAGAGCGTGGCGGGGGGGGGGGCACAAGGTTCTCTGTCGGTGATGCTGCTGCTGGTGTGCGGCCCATCCAGTGAGGAAGGCTATCATTATAGACCGGGTTTATTTATCGAGCCGCTCGATGAATAAGCACTACTTTCGGTCTTATTTGTCAAGCCGCTCGATGAGGAGAACGTGGATTCAGTGTTATTTACGGAGCTAGCTTGACAAGCAGGCTTCAAATTCAGCATTGTTCGTCGAGCTGGCAATAAAGACACGCCTCCTCATGAATATACAGTGGCTTCAGCTTGTTTAGTTTGGAAGTCGGCAGTGCGGTGGTGCTTCATTGCTCGCAACATGGGGGTCTCCGAAGCCAATTTATCCTTTTTTCAACCCTTCTTTCTGTGTGATAACCCAAATCTTAGACACTGTGGTCGCATGCCTAGCTTCAGACTCTCGGTTTTCGTCAGTCTCAAGATTATCCGCTGGGGTTTGTCACGGGTCAGAATCTGCCGGTAACAGACCAGCGGATAATGCAGTTGCCTCTGAGTGTGATTGATGCTAGTTTTACTGTAGCTTGACAGCTGACCTTGTCTCAGAAGAGTTCAACTTGCACTCCATGTGCCGTCAATTAAAAAGTAAAGTGTTGTTTGTTTTATTGACATTCCTGGATCCATACCTACATGACAATGCATGTGTGCTGATATTGGTACTATAAACATTCTCATCTCGGGACCCATGCCAGACCCAGTGTTAGTATATCAGATGTCACTGTGACCTTAAATGTACCATTATTCCAACTACTGGCCACCTGGAGCTGTCTGTCACTTGCTCAAGTTGAGCTCTGTCTCTGCATTATCCGCTCGTCTGGTAAGTCAGAACACACCAGGGTGTGCCCAGCAGGATGATGCGACGATTCTGTAGACGATTTTATCAGTGTCACCACTAAGAAAAAAACAATTCACCAGTTGTTCTATGTAGAAATTTGGAAAGTCAACATAATATTCTAAGAAAAGGAAAACAAGAAAAAGAAAAAAAAGAAAAATTTCATGACCACACGGGAATCGAACCCTCGACCTCAGGGGTGTGGGCCCCACATCTTTGCAATGTGCCAATCAACACACTGAAGACAGTGGTAGAGTATTTATCACCTGGTTCCGGAAATACGGGCAGCTCGACGTTTAAGCCCTATTTTGCGTACTGTTCAGCGAGCCGGGCTTGATAAATAGCTACTTCGATCATTATAATCATCATACTGCATCGTCATTTTCATCAATACTACCAAAAATCAATGAAAATGCGGCCGACTGCCGAAAGTGGCGCATTGTCTGCCATGCTGTAACAGATCTTGCCCTAACTTTCGCGTTCTATTGTAACCAGCTAACCATCAATAACCGGCCGATGTTAACCCTAGCCGGTTAAGTCACAATCGAAAGCACCATAGACATACAATGTACTCTATTTTTGGTTTAACACATGTTACAGCGAGAGATCAATACCAAAAGCTGACAGACATTCTTTTTATTTTTTTGAATGATTTAAACTGAAATCAATACTTGTACGTGATTCATGATACAATGCAGGCGACACAGATAAACCTGTGAATGATAAGACACCAAACTGCACTGAAGGGGTCAATTCGACCCTTACCTGGTGATCACTTAATCCCCCTTGGCATGGATAGACTGACACTTTAATGAGTAACTTCTCATCTCCGCTCATTAAGTCCAGGCAGTAACTTGAAGCAGGATTTTTTACCTGCAAAAAACATGAAGTGTGAACAAAAACATCTCAAGATACTTTTCCATTATTGACATCACCAGTCTCAACTACACATAACCTACCAGAAATCACTGAATCATTTCGTTTGATTCCTCCATGATCGCATGATTTACTTGCCTAGCCCCATTCTCTTGCATGTTTTACTTCCATAGCCCCGCTCGCTTGCATGATTTACTTGCATAGCCTCACTTTTCTGCATGTTTTACTAAAGCCGCCCATACACGGCGCAATATTATTGCACAATATGGGGCCCAAATTGGTGGTCGTGTGCTTTTCGCATGATGGGTAGAAGAAAGATTGGCAATAATATTGCCCATTGTGATCCTCATTTTGTGCAATGATATTGATCGTGTATGGGCCGCTTTACATAGCCCCACTCGCTTGCATTATTTACTTGCATAGCCCCACTCGCTTGCATGATTTACTTGCATCACTCCACTCGCTTGCATGATTTACTTGCATCAGCCCCACTCGCTTGCATGATTTACTTGCATAGCCCCACTCTCTTGCATGATTTACTTGCATAACCCCACTCTCTCGAATGATTTACTTACATAGCCCCATGCTGTGGAATGTTCATCAGGGATATACTTTTCAGGGAAAACATTCTCAAGGTACCACTTAAAACTTTTACACTTCAATCTTTTACGTAATGCTTTCCGTTCAGATATGTCACCAATATCTTTTCCCTACAAAAAGATGACAGCAAACATGACACAGACTCATGTGGTACAACAGAATTGGACTTTTAATAGTTTTCAGTAGGTATCACACTTTACTGTAGGTCTTTTGCGAGGTCTTTGCATTGCCAAGAAATAAATTATCTACTTAGTTGAAATAACTTACAACCAAATCTTTTCTATGCAGATAAAATAATCGTTTATATTCATCAGTCCAGACCTCAACCATCCGTGCACTGTTGATCCCGTGAGTGTCCTTTTTACCTGCAGAAACACGAATATTTTTTAGAACAGCCTGTAAGTTCAATGGGGCTATCCAGAATATAGTTTAACCTCTCGATAATATGGGTGTTATCAAACCTCTACTGCTACCACAGACAGAAACATTTCAAATTATCAAGTTTGACCTTGACCTGATCATCAAGGTCATTGCATAATCGAAATTGGCATCCTCAATAACCTAAGTATGGGTGATATCATGTCTCTACCTCAGCCACGGGCAGAGATATTTCAAATTATCAAGTTTGAAAATATCAAAATGTCATGATATCTCAATCACCCGGACACATATGAGGCTGAGAATTTTAAACACAGTCCTGTCCTTTGATTAGCAGGCATGCTTGTTTCATCATGTTGATCAGTTGACAATGTGGCAAGTTATCTCAAAATATCAAATTTTGTGATATCGAACGTCGATATCACCATGACCCCAACATCTCAGATCAAAAGTGATCAGCTCATTTGATTCCTAGGGTATCAAAACCTAAGGGTAGAACTTGTTTCTATTGCTCTAGGTGTTAACTGGTTATAGGAGCCGATTTGTGCTATCAGATAAGTGTGATGGACAAAATATCAAGTCTGATACGATGATTACATCAATGATGGAGGCATCTGAGGTTGAAAATGATTTAGATCACTTTTTCTGCCTGTAAGTGACACTCCTCTGTTTCATAACTCATTTTTGAGTTTCTGAACAGTCCACTTTCCATACTCTGCCATGTTGCAAACAGTGACACTAGGACTTATAGTACAGAAGAGCCACCTGGAGATGTAGTTTTGCCTGGATAGCCCCATTGATCTGGCTATTCACATGTAACACCAACTGGATCGACTGAATTTGTCCAAAAATAGATAACTTATCTATTTTTGATGTCTCAATAATCAAAATTCCTTACCTGGGAATGTATATGGGTGGCTACCCCTGAATATATGACCAACTCGGCTGCAAGGAATAAACTCAAGAGATCCACCACACATCCATACCTGAAATAATGAGAATAACAGTGTGGTTGGGCTGCCAGAGTGGTGCAGCGGAAACATCAGCACATTCCACTCTGAGGTTCTGGGTTCGATCCCCAGTCAGAAGTGCTCTTTAGGTAGGCCTATTCATCGTTTCCACGACGTACCTCCGACAGTGTCCGCCATTGCTGACGTCGCCGTAATGACGCGAAGGTGGTGGGCAAAATTCATTGCTTTGCTGAAGAAAGCTGGTGGGCAAAACGCGCAACGTCACAGAACGACGTAGGCCTGGGCGTACCATTTGCCTACGTCATGGATACGATGAATAGATAGGGCGACTCTCTTTGACAGCACAGATTTTCTCTGGGCAATCCGGTTTCCTCCTGCAGCACAATGAATTTCCCGATGTTGCCTATGGAACTAATAGAGCTGCATTTGGCAACCAGCTCTCAATTCGATGCTTGAGAAACTGGGGCATATTCTAGTGTGCGCATGGGAGGGAGGGGGGGGGGCATTCCTAGGAACAAGTAAATCTAGTCCAGGCATCATTTCAAGGGCTTCATTCAACTGGATATTTACAGACTGTTGTTGAATTCAGCAATCACGAATTTGACAATTGATCCCAATAATGTACAGCTGCCTCTTGCACGTATCCCTTTACAATATCAATAGTATACACAGGCTGGTCGCTGGCGTGCAGTAAAGAACACACGTCAATCAACATGCCAAGTTCATACTCACTCTAAATGATATTTCGAGATTTTCCCCTCCCCAGACGTCCATACCGGGATCGTAGGATCCGATCTCAAAGAAATATTTTCTGTCTGCAGCGAACAGGCCTCCAGCCATGGTAGGCGATCTTGTGAAAGACAGATCAAATGATTAACAATTTGGTTACTGAGTGTATTGAAAGCTTAAGAACTACATCAACTTATAACTGGTAGGCCCCAGTCCCCCACTTTGGGGTGTATTTTTTTCTTCTTCCTCAAGAAATGTTCCAGGTGGTATGATAAACCTCCAGTCTCGAGCAACAAAGATGCCCTCAGAAGCAAAAACATGCAAAGGCATTGGCTGATATTTATAAAAGCTAGCAAATGCTTTTACTTTAAATTTTGTAGTACATTTACATTGGACACTGCTGTGCAAATCGTAAGTAAAAGCATTTGCTAACTTTTATGAATACCAGCCAATATGCCCTGCATGCATACTTTACCGGATGTAATCTATGGAGCTTTTTCTTCGACTTCTTTCCCTCTCTGGCAGTGGATCCCATCCAAAGTGCATGCTCCACCAAAACCCGCCAACAACACCATTACCACCACTACCACCACGGTACTGCAACGTTTGGTCACTAATCACGTCTATCTCAGGACAAAGAACAGCAGATCGCTTTTCTTTGATTCTTGCAAGGAGGGGTTCTAACCTGAAGTGATAATGAATGAACGTTCCGGTAGGCCTATTCTAACTTTTTAAGTGCCGGTATCCATTGCAGTGATCAGTGGCAGTTGATGTTACTGCAGACCAGGGCTTTCATTAAGCCTGCGTATGGCGTCTATTACGCATGTAAACTACGGAAATGACGCAAACATAAACAACTCTGAAGTCTCAAAAACGCAGGTAAATTCGATGATACGCTGATAGAGAAAGTGTGGAAGTCCCATCTGTATACTCAGTC
>NMRB01001862.1:7786-21543 GCA_002633025.1 Notospermus geniculatus | reverse complement strand
AAGCATGGAGAGTGCTCATCAAACAGCGGCGAGGAAACGACTTGAACGACGAAGTTTTGGCATATGCAAAGAGTTTATTAAGGGGTGAGTTTTTATACAACATTGGCGATAAACACCACGTTTACATACCAGAAAATTACAATATATTACGACTTGAACATTACATTCAAATCCAGGAAAGATGACATGAAAATAACACTTCCTATTGAAACCTGAGGAATTCGATTTTCTAAACTTACTAGGAATTTAGTTAATAATAGGAAAGCTAGGCCCTGTCACAAAGTTACATTACAAGTTAAATCACGCGGGCCAAATCACGCGGACCAAACCAAATGACCTAAAGGGCTCCGCACACTAGCGACTAAATTGAGGCGACCAGCGAGGCGACTGTCGACTACGACGTCGCAGGCGATAATCGCCTGTAAAGTCGCTGAGCTATGTCGCACGCGACAATTTCCTAGGACGATCCGCAAAGGGGCGACTATTTTGCTGGAGACGGTCGCAGTAGCAGTGGACTGGGCCAAGCGACCAAAAGTTCAACATGTTGAATTTTCGGTCGCTTGGTTGCCGCTGTCTTGCATTGTCCTTTTGTCCACTATTTCCGACGGTAAAACTGGCCAATCAGGAAACGTTCCACCGGTCACCTGACAATGTGCACGTGCTCAACACGCACAGGTCTTTCTTGGTCGCTCATGTAGTCCGCAAGTGAATGTGTTTGCAACGAAGCGATCACTGAAGCGATTATGTAAAGAGACAAGTCGGAGGGACTTACCGCGCGACCAAATTGTGTAATTCAGTCGCGTAACAATCTGCCGCAAAGAGGAGACCAAAAGGTAAAAATGTTGAGTCGCTGGCCTGGTCGCAAGGCCGATCGCCCAGAAAATCGCTCGAAAAATCGCTAGTGTGCGGAGCCCTTTAAGGGCTCCGCACACTGGCGACTAAAATAGGGGCGACTACCAATGTGACTACTACGTCGCCTGCAATAATTACCTTTGAGGCCGACCAGTGATGTTATCCACGACATCACTGATCTTCCAAAGAAGCATTTGTCGCAAACGAGCAAACAAAACCAAAAAAACTAAAAATATGTTCAGTCGCCTCTGTGGTCGCAAGGGCGGTCGCCTAGAAAATCGCTCGAAAATCGCCAGTCTGCGGTGCCCTTTAGGTAATCAGAATGAATAGCCTAGACAAATCTTCTTAAAGTTGAACTGCATGAACAAAAACCACAGCGCCGCAGTATGGTGGTCTACAGAAGTGCAAACGCCCGTCGAAGTACCTCCAAAACATGATAGTCTACCGGCTTATTTGCTGGCGCCACTGTATTCAATCTCAGGCTTTCAATCAAGACACATCAAGAGATACTGTTCAAGTGACAGAGCCTGATAGACTTAGAGCCGCATTTTAGAACGTTCCTTAACATTAAGGTCCACCTTAAATCTATTGTTCTCGATGGTTTTACAATAGACTTAAGGTCGACCTTAACGTTAAGGAACGTTCTAAAATACGGCGCTTAGTACGATCTGTTGGAACCTGAGTATGAGGTTGGTCAGGTTTCTTTAGTGCTTGCGACAAGTTGAAATATATGGTACAATGGCAAAATCTTCGGCATCAATAAATAATACACCACTCGTCTGAGTTTCAGAAACTCCATTTGGTATCATTGCAAACATGTTGCATATAAATCTTATTTGATTTCTTTTGCCATTTTTGAATATATTTTCACAGAAACGCAATGTACTTGATCTGAGCAATAATACATACATGACTCGCGCGATGTGTGTGTATTTGTAGAAAGAATGTTTAATTGATTACGGTAATTATGGCCAAAGGAATAAAATAAGAATTATCCTCAACCTATATGTAATGATATCTGATGACGTTGATGTACGTCAAATGCGTGTTATATTGTTTTTGAATGCATAAATATTTTCAACTGGTGCTTGGATAACACCATAAAGTCAACAAGAAGTGAATACTATAGAATGGTGACCGACTTTATTCTCTGGTTCGGTAAAGCATGGCGCACACGAGCGACTAAAATGGGGGCGACTACCGATGCGACTACTAGGTCGCATGCGATAATTACCTTTGAGGTCGGTCTGTGATGAAAGTGATGTTATCCGAAGTGATATCACTGATCTCCCAGTGAAGCATTTGTCGCAAACGAGTCAAAAAAAAAACTAAAAAAAAAAACTAAAAATATGTTCAGTCGCTCCTATAGTCGCAAGGCTAGTCGCCCAGAAAATTGCTCAAAAAATCGCTCGTGTGCGCCATGCTTAAGAACCTAATGCCTTCGACCTGCAGACGTCACTGGATGCCATGTCTCGATGTTGCTCCATTGAGAGACTCAGGGTGAATACAGTGGCGCCACCAATTAGCCTGGTAGTCTATCATGTTCTGGAGGTGTTTTGAAAGTGCCTTAGGCCTGCTTTCCATTGAAGCGTTTTCGTGCGCGGAATTCTGTGCCGAAAAGTCGACCCAATTCATTTTCACTTAGCCGTTTCCATGAACGCGTTTCAGGAATCGCGAGACAAGCGCGAGATGATCGACTTTCTTTCCTCGGGAGCGAGAGGCTCGCGCGCGGAGAAAAAAGTCAATCTCGAATCGCCTTTTTTTGCTCGCACCTGCCTGCTTTCCATTGGAGCGTTTCCGCGTGCGGAATTCTGTGCGGAAAAGTCGATTCAATCCATTTTCATTGGCTGTTTCCATGAAAGCGTTTTGGCAATAGCGAGATCAGCACGAGGGGATCGACTTTGCTTACTCGCGAGCGAGAGGCCCTCGCGCGGGAAAAAAAGTCGATGTCGAATCGACTTTTTTTCCAACTGGAACATGGTGTCATATGAATAAAGAGTAGCAAATGCTTTTACTTGAATTTTGCAGTACTAATGTATTAGGCAATGCTGTATATGAAGAAAAAAACATTTGCTCGACGTCTTTATTCATATGACCCATGGTTTCTGAGCCATGTTGAAAGTATGTACGCGGCCGCAGATCGTCAGGGGAACACGACAGCAGTACCAATTCGGCGCCAACCACCCTGTGTCGTAACGCGTGAATGGAAAAGGTCACAAAACTCGTACGCGTCTCGCTTGCCTCCGCGCATGTAACTCGCGCGCTGAAACGCTCCAATGGAAAACAGGCTGCGCGTTTTGATTTTAGAGCCATGTTGAATGCGTGAATGGAAACGGTTATAAAACTCGCAGGCGTCTCGCTTGCCTCCGCGCTTGTAAATCGCGCGCGGAATCGCTCCAATGGAAAGCAGGCCTTATGGTCGTTTGCATTTCTCTTGACCAACACCGTGGCGTGGTGGTCTTTTTCCAAAGCTGGAATCTCCAGTTTTTGTTCATGCAGTTCAGCTTAGAAGGTCTTGACTATGAACACCGTATTCAAGGAATCAATCCAAAAGGCATGATGTAATGTTTGTAGAGAGGTCAGTTGGGCCACGCTCAATTATGCCAACAACACTGTTCCCATTGCATAACTACTAACCGTGGCCAATAAAGTATGGCATTGCGCCACTGCCTCTCGCCACCCGATTGCGTTCTCGGCGATTTGTCGTTTGAACATGGCATAAGAACGCGAATTAATTTGGGTTGCATGGGTGTCGTTGGTGGATGAAACCATGAAATACTTCAATTCCATTTGGCATTAGTGGAAAACCACTGTGACCTTTATGTACGATTTTCCGCTGAAATAGTCCGGACCTGCAGGTGGCAGAGTCAGTAAGGTGAAACCGTCTGAACTCAGCGTCGGGGATTGTACCAATATAAACTCCCATTGTTCGAGACACACGTACAATGCATGCCCAATTACTTAAACAATAGATGAGGTTCACGTTCCTTGTTAATTCACTCCAGATATACGGGAATTTTTTAAGGGAACGACAATGACGTCATTCCCGTTCACGTTTGTCGTTCGCGTTCAAGATCTTAACCTCTTTATTACGTAACACGCATTACGGCTGCGATTATGGCTATAATCCACACTTTGATTTCCTTTACATCTGTAATTTTCAAAATCACATGACTGATGAACATGATATTGCAACTCATCACAGCATTTTAATGACTTTGCCCATCGTTGAGCAGCAAAAAGAGACCCCCAATAGGGTTTTGCACCACACAAACATCCTTCACGGGCGCACTGTCCATTCCTCTTGACCACACGACAGCAATGTTTTGTGTGATTTTCATGACGTCATTTCGATACATATCCGTGTTAATTACGTTTAGGAAAACTTTGGTGCAAATGGAAACGACAGGAAGCATTCGGTGAGATGACATGACCTCGAAGTTTACTGCAAAGGTTATTTTATATCTGAATCTAAAGGCGGATTTACACCTCTGACGCCGTCACCCACCGTAATACGCTACGCCGGTTGGCGGCATCAATGGCGAGTGCCGGCAGACCTGGGGTGGCCGCATAGAAACTCCGTTAGCGCTAGCGGAGCCCATCTGCCGATTAGTGCTGTACATTTTTCCATGCATTTTAACACCGATATGCCATGTATGCTGTCGAAGCACTAGCGGAGTTTCTATGCGGCTACCCCTGCCGCTCGTTTACTGCTATTGTCCGAAGTGTAAACCCACACACCCAACTCTCGCATCAGCCGACCTATACACTCGATCCCTGTCTGTGTTGTTGAATGATGTGGCGACTTGTGATTGGCTGAATTGCCGGCGAATGCAAGCGCACATCGTAAAAGTTCAAAACAGCTGAACTCTGGAAAATGTTACGCCGACATGTGCCGGCGGTATGCGGCGAGTGTTCGCTGGTGTGGAGAAAAGGCCTGCTTTCCATTGGAGCGTTTCCGTGCGCGGAATTCTGTGCCGAAAAGTCGACCCAATTCATTTTCACTTAGCCGTTTCCATGACTGCGTTTCGGGAATCGCGAGACAAGTGCGAGAGGATCGACTTTCTTTCCTCGGGAGCGAGAGGCCAGCGCGTGGAGATAAAGGTCAATCTCAAATCACCTTTTTTTTGCTCGCACCTGCCTGCTTTCCATTGGAGCGTTTCCTCGTGAGGAATTCTGTGCGGAAAAGTCGATCCAATCTATTTTCATTGGCTGTTTCCATGAGAGCGTTTTGGCAATCGCGAGATCAGCACGTGGGGATCGACTTTGCTTTCTCGCGAGTGAAATGTTTTTACTTCAATTTGCAGTACAAATGTATTTGGCATTGCTCGTCTTTATTCATATGACCCATGGTTTCTGAGCCATGTTGAAAGTATGTACGCGGCCGCAGATCGTCAGGGGAACACGGCGCCAACCACCCTGTGTCGTAACGCGTGAATGAAAAGGTCACAAAACTGGTACGCGTCTCGCTTGCCTCCGCGCGTGTAACTCGCGCGCTGAAACGCTCCAATGGAAAGCAGGCTGCGCGTTTTGATTTTTGAGCCATGTTGAAAAGACCGGTATGTACGCGATAGCAGTACCAATTCGGCGCAAAGCTTCTGTATCGTAACGCGTGAATGGAAACGGTTACAAAACTCGCAGGCGTCTCGCTTGTCTCCGCGCTTGTAAATCGCGCGCGGAATCGCTCCAATGGAAAGCAGGCCTTAGGCCGCTCACACACTGCAAGCGAAATAGCGAAGCGAAAACAATATAGAGTTTTCGCAAAGCTCTCCGAAACGCCAACGTGAACGTATGCCCTTCTGTTAGGTGCTCTCTTTGTGGCAAAAACCTTTAAATGCCTCCAGAGTGTTTAAATGTTTCCGCCACATCGTTTGGCGAAATTGTCTTCGCTTCGCTTCGCCATTTCGCTTGCAGTGTGCGCGCGGCCTTAAGGAATGGGGCAAATTCATTTGCGCCTGGAGCGTTGTTCCCCCTGATTTTTGTTTCGTTATGGCACCAATATCTTCGCTATGTTATGTACACAATGAGTAGGACCTGACCATTGAATAGCTCTCGTCAGTTTTGAACGGAAAAGACAGTTCGAACCCCATTCACAGAGGATTGCTCCATCTCCAATGAGGACCGTGGTCAAAATCCACATGCCCAATACTCTGCCCTCTAGCAAGATGTAACGACAGATGGCATGGATGGGGTGCACGTGATTTATAAAACCTAATCCCAATCACACCAGTGCAGATGTTTGTCGTAATAGGAGCTGTCAGCGAGTTGACCACTAGGTGTCACTAGGGCCCAATTCAATGCATCTAGCGGACCCAGTCATTATCGATCGAGCAGCGATCATAATAGATTTCCTGTACATTTGGTCCGCTAAGACTGTGCTGCCATCTGTTAGCAATATGCGCGGCTGACTGCTCCTATTGACGCCCGATCTGCGATAAATGGTGTGACTGACGCCATAACTCATACCTAATTTGAAGTTCTAAGCAGTATCACTCTACCTCGTGCATGCGAATGGATACATCGCCTCGATTAGCCTGGCTCCCATCGTTGTCGCACCATTCCCGCACCAGTCAACGCACGTTTTAGACTGGTTCCCGGTTGCTTTGCCTGCTGTGCTTTTAGCCCTAGCTGTGCGATCAGGAACAAGTCTACACCTGAACCGGCGATATTTGGACATGCATAGGCAGTGGTATCCAATCGAAGTGTCGTGAGGTTTCGCAAATCTGTGATAATATCACCGATCAACAGGATTAGGATTACTCCGAAAACACTGCTTCAAAATGCACTTTTCTGTAAATCCACTACATGTGCTTATATTTTTTCAAGAGTTTATTTAAAGATCCCTGAAGATACACTAAATGGAAAAGCCTGAAGGATCTATTTTTCACCACTTAATCAGCGACAAGGCTCTGATCAGCCCGGATCTTGGGTCAGTGCCCTCCCCGTCGTCTTTGTACTGCAGTGTCATGTGCATAACATGGGAAGGCTGTACTACTTTTAATATCCTGCCGATAGTGCTAAAATTTGTGTGCAAACTTAACAGGCAACAAGGGATATGCCTTGGGCAGGAGGACGCACGATTTTCAAAGGGAAGTCGGATGTTTCAGATCAGGGTAGGTATCTAAATATCACCATTTTTAAAAGGCTAGTAGGCTTTTCAATCAGCATTTTGATTCGCTGTTCTATCAAGAATTTCTAGAGGGACAAAGGCACCAACAAATTACTCATAAGACAAAGACGGACTACACACGAACATACAAAATGCAAACAATCATTTTCGTGGCCCGTGAAAATGCCTGTGATACATCATCTTTAAGTTACATGGAACTGGTTACTGTTGCTTTTCCCCGAAATGCACACAGGACGTTGACTTCACACTCCGCGTTAGAAGACATTCATTTTATAGCGAAGGTTTTTGAGGATGAACTCAACACGTAAAGCTCGCATAGTACCGCCAATTCCGAAAGAAAAATATTGGATTCTACATATGTTTGGCTATCAGGAAATATCCCTTCTTGCTGTGTCGGAAGACAATTTCCTGATCTTTGAATTCAACAAAACAACACTTGAGTATGCCATAGCAGTTAATATATGGTTTTCCAAAAGGAATAGGCTACCAGATAATTTCGGCCTTTTGAACAGCTATCAGAATTTTGTATTTTTTGAGTCCCCAACTCATGAGCCAAATATTTTCGCCTTCGACCTCAGCACCAAGAAGTTTGTTTCCATACACATCAGCGAAAAGGAAAAGTCGTACATCAAAAACTACATGGGAAAAAACTTAACGGATATTATCAGGACTAGAAGTCTTGTTTTATACGTATGGAAGAAATATGCATTAATGAAACTATATCATGATGGGGCGTTATTGATGACGTATGACGTGGCAGACCGAATCGGACAAATGTGCTTCCAGGACGGGGCGCAGTTGCCTCGTCGATATTGTGAAGACGCTACGATAATTTCAAACGTCTTTCTATGTTTTAAGTCCCATACAAAAAGATTTTCAACGATTACGCTATTTCAAAAAAAGTCAGGTAGAATTTATTTCAAACGTTTTGTTGCAAAATACCAAATAAAATTTGGTCGGCTACTTGATGGTTATTTAGGTTCGCCTTTTAGATACACAAGCTGCGACGACGAAAAATGCGATACACGATTCGTAGGCTTTAATTTTGATCCGATTATTCAGACCGGAAGCAATAGACTTTACTCTGGGGACACAGGGAGGTTCCTTACGCAGTCTGTTGTAAAGTTTCACAGTTTTGACGATTATCCTGATTTTGGATATGATGCATGCGGAAACGTGCATGAAGTTATCCGGAGGTTAGTAAATGGGATTGTAGTGCTGAACGAAGTGTATATTCATACAGCAGACACATCTTAAGCACGGCGCACACGAGCGATTTTTCTAAGCGACTAGCCTTGCGACTACAGGAGCGACTGAACATATTTTTAGTTTTTTTAGTTTTTTTTACTCGTTTGCGACAAATGCTTCACTGGGAGATCAGTGACGTCGCGGATGACATCACTGATCGACCTCAAAGGTAATTATCGCATCCGACCTAGTAGTCGCATCGGTAGTCGCCCCCATTTTAGTCGCTCGTGTGTGCCATGCTTTAGCGAGACCTTCAATGGCAGGTGCGTGAACTGGCAACGCTTATGAAGTCATAATGTAAAGGCTGCTTAATGTATAGCAAGTTCGATTTAGTAATAAAAAAACACTAATTCGGTAATCAGCTATTTAGCGAAATACGTTATCTTCGATATTGTGACATTCTGACGAATTCTTTGGACAGTATTGTTTTTTTTCATAACATGTTACTTATGAAATTATCGGTTTGTTCCTAAAGCAACTGGAAAGTAAGATATTATACAAACGAATTGCCAGGACGACGCTTAAACCGCCTTTCATATTTCGTGCTGGTCGGGATAAATGGCGGTATGACGTGCATTCTGGATATTTACTAATTATTACAATGGGTGGTTTATACCCGAACACTGTCAGAATCTATAATCTTAAAAATAACACATTTCAACGTTGGCACTCGGTGAAATATCCAACTTCCTATAAACTAATGTCAATTAATAGTCTATGTGGTAGAATGTTTTTGATTATTAACACTATCGGGCAGGCACGTACATTTCATCTTCTCAATATGTTTAATCAAACAGTCGAGTTTACGATGAAGATACCGAAATTTGACCGGTGCAGTCAATCATCGAGAATATATAGTCCACAAGTTGAAAAAGACAAAGTCATGATCTGCTGCAGGTATGATTTCCCGGGGAGCGCTACAGCGACTGTCCACACCATGTCATTCGTTAAATCAAATAAATTAATCGTTTTGGCAGATGCAGTGGTCCTTAAATTCCCGCATGCATGTAATAACATTGGATGTGGAGTGTTTACAGTTGAAAGTGACGTGATCCTTGACTGTGACATTGTGAAACCTGGCTTCTTTCTTTTTCGATCGAAAAACGGGTATGTGGGTCAAATACTTGGAGCTAAATTATCCTCTAGTTATGGCCGTCATCAATTTTTTATGTGGAGTCAACATCATCAAAGATATTTTGAGATTTACAAGCAAATAAATGGGGCTTACAAAAAAATGACATTTTTGGGTTACGATTTAAACTGTCAGACGTTAAAACCCATGTTCGCGACCAGGTCTTTGAAACCGATGATGATTTTATTTACTTTTAAGCTAGACAGGATCATAAATATTGGCACCGTTAGCACAAGATTCACTTTGAATGGTAAAATAGTGAAGCTTTTTTCTAACGATCGCAACAGAAGGAAAGGTTTAAAATTTGTAGACGTTTACTCTCAACAGTAACGTTTATTGTTTATATTGGGGACGTTTCGAAATACAACGATAAACCAAAACTTTACAACAACGTTATTTTTCATACTACACATTAACCAGATTTTGCATTGCATTTTCGGTACAAAAATAAAGATGTCGTTAACGTTTACGTTTATCGTTTGATTTCGAAACCTCCCTATTATGATGAATCGAGTGCCACGGACAACGCTTTATCGGTTTTGTGGCAAAATACTGTTCTTCTGGTAGTTTGAGCAGCTTTTGTTTCAAAGATGATCATTCCAATACAGATTTGATCCACCTTCACAGCGAAAACGCAAATGCTTTGTCCCAGTTAATAGGGAGGTTTAGAAATAAAACGATAAACGTAAACTTTACGACAACGTTATTTTTCGTACTACACATTAACACCAGATTTTATATTGCATTTTCGGTACAAAAATAACGTTGTCGTTGACGATTACGTTTATCATTTGATTTCTTAAGCGCTCTATTACCGTGACGTCAGAAAGAAAAGTCCGTTTTGCATGTACTTGTACAATGACATGTAGGCCTACATTTACCACGCGGGTATGATTTTGGTACAGCAGGCGAAGGGGAATTTCGGTTCGAATAAGGTAAAACTCTTCTCCTCGATCTAAAGAATTACAAATAGTCTTGAAAATTAAACACGCTGTCCCCCCAAAATACTTACACTCCCCAGACATCAAAACTACTCACAGCAATGAATATTTTGGGAATAAAAATGAATGATGGTGGAACATTCGTTAAGGAATCCCTTGTACGGAAAATCTACCCGAGGAAAGTTATCTCATTTAAAATTGCTGATAACACCTGACATTTTGCATTATGACATTTTTCATTCGGTCGGAGGAGTGCCACAGGTGGACAAAAATCGTTTTTGAATTGCATGTAGTAGCATATTTGTTTGGGTTCGGAGATTGTTTGGACTACTTGCAGGGTACTGATGGACGCCTCGTTTAAACACGGGCCATTGAACCATCTTTTTAGAAGATAGAGATTTGGCCTAGTGGTTTAACATGTTTAAGGCGTGCTGCCCCTTGTTAGTGCTGGCGATTGATGCCTCATGCGAGAGTCCGTGGGTTCGAATCTGGAAGAAGGACGTGATGGCATTCACCATAGAAACCCGTTTCTATTTTCATATCTATTATTTGTATCTCCTTTATGTGACCCCTCGTATAACATAAAACTGTTTTGGTTCGGAGATTGTTTGGACTACTCGCAGGGTACTGACGGACGCCTCGTTTAAACACGGGCCATTGAACAATCTTTTTAGAAGATAGAGATTTGGCCTAGTGGTTTAACATGTTTAAGGCGTGCTGCCCCTTGTTAGTGCTGGCGATTGATGCCTCATGCGAGAGTCCGTGGGTTCGAATCTGGAAGAAGGACGTGATGGCCTTCACCATAGAAACCCGTTTCTATTTTCGTATCTATTATTTGTATCTCCTTTATGTGACCCCTCGTACAGGTCGTATAACATAAAACTGTTTGGGTTCGGAGATTGTTTGGACTACTTGCAGGGTACTGATGGACGCCTCGTTTAAACACGGGCCATTGAACCATCTTTTTTAAAGATGGGGATTTGGCCTAGTGGTTTAAGGCGTGCTGCCCCTTAGTGCTGGCGATTGATGCCTCATGCGAGGGTCCGTGGGTTCGAATCTGGAAGAAGGATGTGATGACCTTCACCATAGAAACCCGTTTCTATTTTCATATCATGTAGTAGCATACATGCATCATGAATTAACACTTTTTAAGTTCAGTTCTGATATGCTGTGATAAAATATTTCTCACATTACCCCGGCTGGTATAAAATGCAGGTTACAGGTTGCCCTGCAGAACCTAGTTTGCAGGTCATATCGTTAGTCAAACCTATGTAGAAAATAATGCAATCGTGTAGGGATCGAGGTTTCACATGGTACTTCTGTCGTTCTCTATCTCGCGAATTTTCCTAGGTATAATTACGGGCAGTTATATCCGCAAAAAGTAGACGTTAACAAAACAGAAACGTAGGTTATAAAATCAGAGACGTGCTTTTAGAAAACAAGGATGTTTAACAAAACAGACACGTTTAGCTGTGACACAAAGGAGACGCTGGGTTACTTATAAAAACCGGAATGAAATGGCCGTTTCGATCATTTCGGCCACTTCATTTCGGCCGTTTCGATCATTGCGGCCACTTCATTTAGGACGTTTCGATCATTTCGGCCACTTCATTTCGGCCGTTTCGATCTTTTCGGCCACTTCATTTCGGCCGTTTCGATCATTTCGACCATTTCATTTCGGCCGTTTCGATCATTTCGGCCACTTCATTTCGGCCGTTTCGATCATTTCGGTCATTTCATTCCGGGTAAAGGCAAAAGAAATCCCACTCACACAGTCAAGAAGACAACACCTCTGGGACAGCCCCTCTTTACCAGGGAATCTTGGCGTCATAACAGACTGTGATCAACAAAACCTGTGGCCTCCCAAGACTCTAGTTATATTGACAGTATGACCTAACTTCCTTTTAAAATAAAGGCCAATTCATGGCATTGATCTGGTTTTGCACTGAAACGACATGGGTTGAAGTCAGTGCCACTTCTCATTTGATGCATAGCGTGAGTACTGAACTGGAACAGCCCAAAACCTGGACTTCAGACTATAAAATCCGTAAAGAGGGGCTGTCCCACAGGTGTTTTTACATGACTGTGTGAGTGGGATTTATTTTTGCTAAGAAATGCCAAAACAGGCATTTTCTCTTGAGATTTTAAAAGTAAAAAGTTGCAGATTTTGGTCAGTCAGGCAAGTTGAATATAACGAAGGATGAAAATTTGAAATCGGACGATTTTTTTAAACATTGTCAGAAAAGTGATTATAAAATGTCATTTTTCTCTCAATTAATTAAAATTGATTTTTGGCAAAACACCATGGTTCTATGCCCATGTTGCTACAGATTGGGTGCAAATACCATTGCTGTAGCCCCAATGGTTTTTGAGATATTTAGGAAAACTTGCTGTCCTTTTCCTTTCCTACAAGAGTGTACATGATGAATGTGCAAGAACAAGGCCAATATGTTAGCCTATTCAGAATTAATGACCAAAAACGTCGAAGTATCGATATCTCAGTAGCGCCACCTATTATTTTAGTTCTGCGCCAGACGTTCTGTTGACACATCTTAGTACTAGTACACTGCAAAGGATTTTTTCATTAACCCATATGGCTCAACTACAGTAAAAACCGATTTTCACGGAAGCAACTGCAGCGCCCCCTTTTATCATAATTCGTGCTGAGGCATGATGGGACATCACCATGCAACACCACCCGATCAAATTCGACCTCAGTAAAATTTGTCCACAGTGGGGGGTTGGGGTATATAAGGTCTTTATTTCACACTGTCAGTCTGAGTAGATAAAGGGGGTACTAAGGAACATGCTGTGTGTGGGTCTAATAACGAACATACACAGCCATATAATGTTAGCCACGAGCCAATCAAGCAGAGATGGATCCACTCTAAATGAAGTCTGCAGTATGGTGCTGAGATGGCAGATGATCCAGCAGAGATCGCCTTTAAATGAAGTCTGCAATAGTTACCGAGCTTATTAAGAGACCAGGGGCCTTATTCACAAAGGTACTTACGCAGGGTCAGTTTACGCATGCGGAAGCCGTACGTAGCGTAGAGTTACGCAAATGTTACGGCATAGTAAAGCTGGATTCATACTTTTACGCCGTAACCAGTACGGCGCTGTGCGGCGTCGTCATAATTTCCCGTACGTACATTACGTAGCGTCGTTCATACTTTTTCGCATTCCGTGTGATGACGTACGTAAACGTATTTTCCCGTCGGGCCTACAGCCAAGTCAGTACGCACAATGATTCATGCTTTCCGCTTCGTTGTATCCTGCGCCGTGCAAGTAATCACACAGCGCTTTTACTGGGCAAGTGATGGAACCACGCACTGTAGGTACAGGCGCTACTCCGTGCAGTGGGTGCATGTGTCAAAATATCAAGAGATTTACAAAAATTTCCAGAATCGAGAGCTGAGTATGGTGGCCTTTTAAGAGACATTCTATGTTTTTT
>NMRB01001861.1:84936-144087 GCA_002633025.1 Notospermus geniculatus | reverse complement strand
ATTGTAGTGCATTCTTTACCTGCTAGGCCCCCATAACCTTGGGTTGTAGATGCAGAGGCTGAAAGAAGGAGAGACAAATGGTGCACACATGGCGAGACACTGAGACCGACAGCATGGTGTAACAGCATTCCCGTGATTGAATATGACGTGCTCTCAGGACGTGCAGAGGAGCAGGTGTAACGTTTTTCAGTGTGACTTCCACTGTTTGGAACACACTGGGAAACGAATTCGCTGTTTCTCTGTGTGTCGCTCATTGTCAAGTCGCCGCTTATTCGGTCAGTCTGTTGTAATGTCACACTGGCACACGGGCCTCACTGAAAAACGTTACACCGGCTTTCAAATGACGCGATCACAACTGAAGATGATTTTTTCAGGTGTAAAGAAGTCAATAATTGATTGATTGATTGATTGATTGATTGAAATGATCGATTCTGTATGGGTTGTAGAAGCAACTTGCTGACGCACGTTGGCCCTAGGACTTCTGCGCCCCATTCGCCGAGAATCAAAATGTGCCCACCCCCAGGAAAGCTAGATACGGCCTGCTGGCCTCCGACACTTTCGATAGTCTTTTAAGTGCGAAAATCGTCAGCCAACGTTTTCCGGCCGCGTCATACGTCCACGGCTCTCTTCAAACATGGGCCAGAGAAATTCATTTCGCACGATATGATGCACCAGGAGAGGGGAAGAGCATTATATCCGGGTGACTGATTGTGTCTCACTCGGAGATAGAAGCGGAAGGATCGTCGACTGACAAATGTACTACTAATCACAGACTGGAAATGGTTGATTACATTGTACCTTGAACGTTGCACGGCTGTCTGGTAGGCTTCAAAGCCTCGCCGTTAATTAACAAGTAGAAGGGCAGTGATTATCGTGGACGCTACCACAGTAACTTGATGCCGCGTGTTGACCGGACACAACTAATTTTGCCCGAGTATTCCGGCTCCCTGATATTTTTCTTGATTATGTTACCAATCTACCGCAAATGATTAGCTACCGAGTTGCTGACTACAGACTATTTGCGTGACTTCAAAGCAACACAACGGTTGCAGGTTAAGTTACGGAGAGTTGCTTTTCCCACTGAAAGATTCTGAAAGAAAGCGTTTTCATGCTACGGCACGTACGTGGTATTGCCGTGAATGAACTTTTGTGCGAGGGCGACCGCGAATGGTCTCTGGTGAACCTGGTTCTTTCAGGCCGAAAGCAAGGTTGTAATCAAAGATTTAATCCACCATTCCGTCGGTGATTTGGAAGCGGTATATCACCAATTGAGGCAAGTGACAGCGTAGATAAAGAATAAAGAGCAAGCAAATTAAAAGACCACGGTATGCAAACTCTAGTGGGTAATTTGACTGCCGACGTAGAGGGAACCACCTAGCGACAGCAACACGAACTACAAAAATAGCCCCGCTGTTGCGGGCATAACCCCTCGGCCTGTGTGTTTTACTGAAAGAAGATATGGGAAGTGGTATACCCTGTAATGAAGCNAGCGAGAAGCGTCATGTCATGAGGTATCACCATACAAAATTTGAGATGAAAATTCCGAAGCATTCTCAAGTTAGAGCGTTCACGTCGTTTGCGTGACGACGACGACGGACGACGACAGACGACGACGGACGACGACAGACGACGCACAGACAGCCGCCAGCGTGATGACAATACCCCGAAGACCCTGATGGGCCTCGGGGTGAAAATCCATTACAAAATGCACAGAGAAATCGGGTCCATTCCCGACAACGTAGTTAGTCCCTGGGTTGGAGTGTGGCGCGGTGGCGCCGGCTGTCGAGAAAAAGCGGCAACACCGGGTTCCTTTAACGCGGTTGGCTATGCGATTTTGGAAGGTATCGCAGCTGATAACCTCCCCCAGATCTTGCTGCGATAAATGCCCAACGGATGGTGAACCTTTCTGTGAAGGAAACCATGTCTCGCTTCGTTACGCAAAAGAGCCCGACACAACAAACTATCTGCTTTATGTTTTCGTGCATGAAATGCTCGTCGCATGCAGCGATTTGGAGGCGTCCATTAGTTAAGTAGCCCGGCGACAGCTGCGCTGCATGCAGTGACTCTTCGGTCATTTCTGTATTGCACACATTGTTGGAGGCGCGAAAACGACGCCACTTAAAGGCTGCGCCATCTGTAGCCGTGCTAGGAACTAATGAAAACACGGAAATTTCGAAAAGCACGGCGAGCTTGCCGTGTTTGAAAAACCCGTGTTTTTCAGACACGGCAGTTCATAGGTGTGACCGCAAAAAACCCGGGGATTTTATGTAGTGTAACCACGGCTACTGGTGTGACCGCAAAAAAACCGGGGATTGTATGTATAGTGTAACCACCGACGGCTATAGCGGTGGGTCTGGCTCTTGTACCATCTGATTGTGCTCATCCAACAGAAAATTCTATTGTTCGCTTTCCTCACTGTACAATTGTTTCTGGTCTGATTAAGTGGCACAGGGTGACAACGGCGTCAATACACCTACATGTATTCAACGCATTCAGTGAACTTGAAACGACCGGCCAAGCAACTGAACAATGGCCAACACAATTTGCTCGTGTTTGTCGGCAGTATCATGTCAATTACAGCTGTGAAGTAGATTCAAAGGATTTGGTATTCCCTAAACGAAACTGACTGAACGTAAAAATGGATTGTTTAACACCCGGCTGTCTCCCAAAAACCCTGGGGCGATATACCCCAACGCGATCTTGCAATAGTCGACCTTTTATGACTTCAATTCTCAACAGATGCAATTGATATGTGTTCTAGACACATAATAAACTCAATGCCCAGGATATCTCTTTCAGAATTGTCCTCGAGTTCTATGGCCAATTAAGGTGTCTGTGGCTAGGGAGTGATGATTAGCCAGAGAAGTCGTCTCAGGCATTCATCTCACCACCACCATCTACCATTAGCGGTCCCCTGTCGTTGAAAATCACCGATAATTTCCTGACGAATGCCAAACACCGATGTAGACATTCAAGGAATTTGTAAGAGAACATTTTGATATATACCGTAGAGTAATGCCGGTGGACCTATATGTCTATAAAATGAAGGTTTGTCAACTGGGATCGAAAAACTTCAGTTTCCACCACTTGAAATCCTACTATAATTTACCGAATGTAACTAGGTCAATGTTTGTTCGCGTAAGGCTCCGTCCTCCGAACTTTCCTGCGCCTAAAAATGTGTGCACACGGTTTTTGCCTCAGTTTTTTTACCTCGATAGGCATGTTTCACATTTTTTATTACGCTATTTCCAAAGATTTTTTTGCGACTTTTGGGACTTTTTCACATGGCAACGGAGTTGGGATTTCCCAAACGGGGAATCCCCAGTGACGTCACGGATTGTCTCATTTGCTCAGACCGGGGTGTGCAGCAATCTCAGCAATGAACTACACTCAACTATGGTAAGTTACTACTATCAAAATTAATAATGTTGGACTATCGCATCAGCTGATATACATGACTACATATCTGCGAAGGATTGTGTTGTTATGGCTGCAAACGATCGCGGTTTCTCCTCCAAAATATGCCATCCTTTCCACCTCCTACGGAGTGTGTATAACCTCCATATTTTTGTTCTCTTTTGTTTCACGGGTTGCGCGCGCATCTGTATCCTACTCCGCCGCTTTGCCCTTCCTCCAGCGTCTTTCGCTCTGACCCCCGGTTCGGGAGAGCGTACTATCTAACCACCGAAACTTTTCCAATCGCTTCGTTGATATTACAGCCCCGTCACTATACCCCAATGGCTAATAATCAGGCTAATTATCATCACCACCATCTCTGTTATGCTGTCATTTTGTGCCACCCTCAACCAGGTCAACCGTCTTTAACCTGCAGTGTTTTAGTCAGCAACTGTGCATGCACATTTCAACCTGCACACGGGTACTGATGTGCTAGTCAAATCAATATTCGAAAATGATCCCTCACTGGGTGGCAGCTAGACTGGTAACCGGTGTAACGTCGATCAGTGTTCCCCGTATTTCTGTATTTTTCTTATTGCTTCCCTCCTGAAGGATTTAGCGGCAACTAACCCAACAATACAGAGTTCAAGAGATCACACGATAACGATAACGTTTACGTCAACGCTATTTCTTGCATGTACTTCATGTACAAAAAATAATGTTAACGTAAATGTTATCGTTAGCGTGTGATCTCTTAAACTCTGTGTTAACCATTCTAGGCCGTGTCTATTGTTGGGGAACACTGAGCTACAGAAACACTCACAAACGTTAAACTTGTCCTAACGACTTAGGACTGATCCTGCCTCATGTTCACCTCATCTAGCCCCGGTAGAATTGTCACGCGGGAGACCCGGGTTCGATTCCCACCGGATTGGTAATTTTTGGGGTGTTTTTGCTCTTTTTTGAATGAAAAATGTGGTCCATTGCTTCATCATCTGTTTGGAATGTTTTGCTCCCAATTTTTTTTTTTCATTATTTCCTTTCATTATTTTTTTTATTTATTTATTTTTGATTTCGCTGCTGCCAATACTCAAGAGTATTTGCAGCAGCGCCAATACCGAAGCATTCGCTTTCATCAAATTTACGAGGGTTCATGCATTAGCAAATTAAAAGTATGACTTTATGAGCACTGCCAACCGTTGCAAATACATCTTTACAAGAAGTATTCTCACGAGTATCATGAAGAACATACGCCACACAAACCTGTTTTCGAATTGTTAACATCGGTAAAAAGGGGCCTTGCGCATTCGTCTCACTCTTTCATGATTAATGAGCAACCATGGACCGAGCGGACACGAACAAAGAAAACAGGATATACTAAAATACGTTTCCTCAATGGTTAAGTTACTAGAGATGATATTAAATAGATCTTTAACCAGTCAGTGATGTTGATGCATTATTCTGCTATTTGAGCCAAGTGCCAAAGCGCCTCTTAGATAAAAGATTAGAATAAAATACGACCCCATGAATTAAAACCTTGGCACGACCAAACCGAATTGATAATTTTTGGATTTTCTCGACTTAGTGGTAGACGTGTCGGAAAATAATTAATGTAGCATCACAGTTGATCATCATTCCATATAACGGGTTTGATAGATGCGGTAATGATTCGCGTGTAATGTCATTCCAGATACGTTTCTAATTCCGTGTTCGTACTCCACTGAAAATAATTTGACAGCCTCTAGTCCAGGGAATCGCTCGTGATGTACAGGGCGATCATGATTGACAGTGGTTTAGAGTCGTTCTGAATGCTTGTCGTTTGCATAATCAAACGGGAGGATAAATGAATGAAAGATAAACACAAGCTGAGAAAAGTCTTTTTCTCCACTCCATTAGTACAGTCAGAAATTGAATTATTGTACATTAGTGGTACATGTAAATGTATCACAAATGCATCGCAGTCAATCAGCCTCTTTGTCTGTAAATGCTTTCAACCTTTCAGATAAATCTCAACATACACGTATAATCTGCAGTTAATAGGGAGTTTTCGCAAACCCCCGAAACGCCAACGCAAACGCCAAACCCATTGTTCGGTGTCACGAAGAGAGCACCGAACAAAAGGATAGACGTTTGCGTTGGCGTTTCGGGGGCTTTGTGAAAACTCTATAATGCACATACATGTACTCAGTGTATACCGTATATGCCGTTCATTCAGATTCAAGCAGTGGTCAGTCACTGAAGCTAGGAATCCACCATTGATTTTCAAGCTGATTTTGCGTTGCGACTTGCTTTGCAACTGGGTTGCGTTGCAACTGCGCACTCGATCACCTTAGTGGACACGCAAAACGCTAGCATACGCTTGGCATGCTTGGAGTTGGCGTTTGCATTAGGCCAACCGGCCCAGCATATTACGCCGGGTGACGGCGTCAGAAGTATAAATCCGCCTTTAGAGTATAGTTTTGGTCACACCTTTATACATGTAGTTGGCATTCACGCTTCAATAGGGAGGTTTCGCAAGCGCCCGGTTTGGCCATACGACGACGTTTATCTATTGTTTGGGTATACCCACACAATAGATAAACGTCGTCGTAGGGCCTAACCGGGCGCTTGCGAAACCTCCCTATTCTCATGAACTTACCAGTTACAAATGACATGTATGAAAGTACGGTATACATGTACATGTATTATCTTGAGGGACAAAATCGGAATTTCTTCAGAAGTGTGCCAGTGCAACTTTATGATTCTCCCAATATACATGGATTATATGCACCAGAACCATGCCACTGGCAGTCGAATGATCGCTGGAAGTAGATTATGTTCAGGAGCCAATCTCCAAAGCTGAATTTAAATGGTTTTGTGACTTCCACTGATTCGATCAGCGAGGCTAAAAGGTTACGTGACGTCACTGAGTTACAGATCCCTCAGCGTAATAGATGTCTAAATTAAATGATGAACGCAATTGCCAACTTCAAAACAGACTGGTTTTATGAGGGTTCCGAGAATTCCTTTCTGAATGAACTGCAGAGTTGATAGCGAGGAACACATGCCCAGAGGACGTCTTTTTCTACCTGGATTTTATTGTATACAAACGGGTCTGCATTCGAAAGAAATTCGATCGATGGTTATGCGAAGCAGACGATCAAAAGGATAAGAAAATGGCCGATTGCAAAAATCACAAATCTGTCGTGATGATCTGAAGCCATGCAGTTGAAATGGGATCGAGATATCTAATGTACAAAGAACCTTCGCATCTCAGATGTCGGAATACTACCAAAGCCTGAAAGTTCATGCTGATGTTTAGGAATACACGAATGCACATCCAAATCGCTAACTTTGAAATGACGTTAACGCATGACTAAATGCAATCACGTTCCCCGCGCTTTTTCACAGAAATCTAGTTAGCGAGTTCTATTTTCGTCCAATTTTAAAGATGGTACATATAACGAGTTTTTCACCGCTCGTTAGTAAAATCATTCACGTTTATGATAGGAAATGCATAAACTCAACATGCCCGGCCGTTCAATGACGGATTTCCACGCGTGTTCAATCACATCTTCTTCAGTTTAACCGTTTAATCATCAAAGTTAAGCTCCCCGGAGGAGGATATTTCATTTCGGTAAGAACTCAATTTTTAATCAGTACGTCGTCTAAATTGCATTTGGTGAAAACAAGGCTTTCAGAAATCGAATATAGTCTCATGAAAAGGCATGTGATGGAGAAACTCTAGAAAACAAAGTAGGGCAGACAAGTGTGAAATGTGTTCATGCTTTGGTTGATGTAGGCTATCCTTGGAAAGAATCGCTTATTGAAAACAGCGAGTAAGTCGAGAGTTTAAGAAATCGCTTCCATAACGATAACACTAATGCTAACGATATTTCTGAGATACATTTGCAATGTAAAAAAGTAACGTTAGCGTTAGTGTTATCGTTAACTAGCGATTTCGTAACCTCTCGAATATGGCAAATATCTTTATTTTTACAAGTGCTTGGTTCCACAAATGGAAATACCATTATCAAAGTTGGTCAATCGATGAGGGATCAAACCTTGGCTACTCACACCGAAATGTTAAGTGTACACAAAACCAGCCATGGGCGCAGCCATCTTTGATGCAATGCATTATGCCCATGAGTAGCCAGGACTCTGTATAAGAATGCGACAAAATTGTCAGATATTTCCTAAAATCTCTCGTAGTGCTCGTGGTGGTGTTATGGGCATCCGGGCGTGCCACAAATGGCGTTGTCTTCGAAGGGATCAAACAAGCAGTTTTCTACCAGGCCCACAAACGTTGCGTGATAAAGAAGCTTTTAAACCAGTTGACATGATACATTCTTAGCGGCCTGGTCTCAATAAGGAGGTTTTTATTTCAATCAGGCTTTAGTTCTAGTATACGCGCGACAGCAACTTCAACTTTATTGTGAGCATAGCTATACTTACTACCTATGCAATGATACCATTGCCAAATGTATTCATTGCCTACCAAAAAAGCTGTCGGCGTTTTCATGTGAACTCGGCGAGACAAAATTACTCTGGCCAGCCCACATCAATCATTATTCATAGCCTCAAACCGGCGCATTGTGTACGAGTGACACAAGGCCTATTGCGCCTTACAGTCATCTAACTTTCGTCCACTGACAGCACCTTACCTCACTGCTAATAATCATGTGAGCCAACCAGCGGATTGGGGTGGATCCTAATCAACACGTCATAGCAACACGCTGCGCGAGGTGGGTTTGGACATGAGAAATTGATTCTACCTTTGAATGCCGGCCCTAGCCGACCAACTAATGGGCATGCGCAAGACCTACTGCGCATGCGCAGCTTAGTACACATTGCTTCTATGCAAAACATTTCGGTGTGCTACTTTGACCTAAAGAACTAAGTTAAAGTTAAACTTAGGGTTTATAGTCTGATATCAACTACTACACGGCAGAGGTTCTCATCCGACTTCACACTTTAACCCCAGTCTGTCCTGAAACCTTTCAGTAGAACTCAGATGAGCTGCCCATTCAGCGCTACAACTGAGCATTTCCGACCGGTACCCATTTATACACCTGGGTGGAGAGAGGCCAGTGAGGCAAAGAGACTTGCCCGAAGTCTCACGCCCCGTGGGATTTAGAATGGAACTAGAAATTCATAAAATCCCTTGACAAGTTTCCATTTACATTAAGTGACTAGTGTGTAACTAGTTTTTAAGACTGGCGTGATCTCCCGCGTTCGATCTCTGAAACAGCCTCACTGCCTTGCGAAAGTGATATTGATACGCAGTGCTGCCATTCAGTTGACCCTCTTTACGCCATAAACCTTGTGTGGTACGTCAGGATACGACATGCAGACCTGCATGCTAAGCATAAAGGAATCAAACATAAAGGTTTAACTGCGAACGATGAAGTAACTGAGGGATACACTTCATGTGTTGCCACCAGATGTCTCTCACTGCCTGAATTTTGGCTTTACGTAATAGGCAGGAGCTTCAACTTTTTTATGGTAGTGGGGTACATGGAATCTGTCGACTTGGTGCCTTGAATTCCATTTCTAGGGAAAACAGAGCTATTTTCAGCACAATTAGTGTTCCATGTGCAAATGTACGTTAACCTATTCAAATGTACACAGATGACCCTGCGCTCTCTCATTTTCGTGGTGTTCTCATTAATTCAGTCCTTTTGTCATGTTTGTATAATAACACCAACTAGTCTGAATTCAACAAAATTTGCACTAAACATGCAGAAGGGTCTTGCCTATCATATGGAAGAGTCAGAATGCAAATCTGTTGAGGTTTAAAGGGATACTGTCCACATTTATAAAATGCTAAATTTGTAAGTTGAACCTTTATGTTTGATTCCTTTATGATGCAAATGGATTGAAAATGCACTTACCTTCGAGCAAAGTTAGCATAACATAGGAAGCAATGACTTGGGCGGCAAGGAAGATGTACTCCATCATCGGGCATACCTGATTCTCGGACGTGGCGATCCTCTCTTTCACGCTTGAAGGTCAAATGTTGAAATCATTCGAAGACGGCCAATAAACCTATGCAAAGCCACGGAATAGACCCTTCCATATCGAACGCCCGCTTTCTGATAGGCAGGCATACGGATTTTTCAGATGGAGTAATTAATGCAGGCTAATTTTGATTCTGTACTGGGCAGCATCCTGAAATTATAAAGTGATTACTGAAATCAGCAAAAAGATGGTGAAAAGACATTTTCACGTAAATAGGTGTTATTTTTTGTCAAAAGAGACAGAGGAAGGTAAAGAACAGGAAAAAATATGTAACTGCCACTGCATGTTATCATAATATCACACCCATATTTATGATGTTATTGATGACGTCTTTCTTCGAACATTCAGATCCGATGGCATTACTTTTATCCCAGGGGTTCAGATAAATTTTTAAAGCCAGGAGTACCTTAGTCATCTTGTGTTTAGTGAGTGCATACACTATTCTCCTGGCCCCTGTAAAGTGATGCCCGGTGTAACGTTTTTGAGCGTTCCCCATCTGCGAGTGTTCCCCTGCTATTGTCTGACGGAATAAGCCGCGACTCGACAATGGAGGACACAGAGAGAAACGTGTCGATCTGTCTGCCAGTGTTTCCAGAACAATAGGGGGAACACTGACACACGGAAACACTGAAAAACTTTACACCTGCGCTACCAGAGTAGGATACGCCATAACTGTGTAATGACACCTCACCAAAACTGTGTAGTGAGACCTGGAAATATTCTGACGTCACGCCTGCCATGCAAAAATGGCGGCCATGGCGGCAATCTCATCGCTTTTTGCATGCTGACTGTGGAACTTTATTCGCGCTTTTAAATAGACATAGAGTTTTCGCAAAGCCCCCGAAACGCAAACGCGAACGCCAATCCCATTGTTCGATGCCGCGAAGAGAGCACCAAACAAAAGGATAGACGTTCGGGTTCTCTGGCGTTTCGGGGGCTTTGCGAAAACTCGCTAGATTTCAATTGCTTGCGTACATGTATTTGACGGATCATAGCGGGCTACAGATCACAACACACACCTTGCTTGGTGGGCGACAGAAACCGCATTCACGAACGATTATGACCATAACAAACTCTCCCTGTATATTGGCGTGTCCTTATCCGAACATGCAGCAATAAACTTGAGAGGAAACCACTGGCATTTCAAAGCGCCCAGTAATATCTATGTATACCTTTGACGATTGCCAGATGAACATACCTATAATTTGATTTACCATTTCACTCTGAAACCAGCGTGACATTAACAACAGATGACAGTTTCTGATTCCAGAGTGAGCCTACTGACGATACTCCTGTCGTCGAGAAAGATTACCGGCTTAATATATCGCCCGCGTTCCTCGGGGAAAATTTATTAGGGCTTACTTCAAGCAACGCGTACCCACGGGATTTTTGAATGAAAACCTCAATCAATAGCCAGCCAGTTATAGTGTCCAATTGTAAAAACTCACAGTTGCTATGGTAATTTAATGTGAAAAACTGTTACTTTAGTTGAAATTATACATCCATCGCTGACATTTGCCGATCGAAATAACACCGGACGTACTACCTATTTTCGAAAAAAACTGTTCACACAGGATGGAGATTGTCTACCATATCGGCATAATTGACACACGATGCCTTTTCTATTACGATTTTCTTAAATGAATTCGCTTTTATTTCTTCCCATGAAAGCAACGGAACCTCGGAAAGAAGTTGCAGAAATAAACGAAGTATTCACTCTCATTCATGTAATGTACGAACGTTTATCACTTGCATTTGCAACTCACTCACATCTTTTTCATCGGCTGGCATAGATCCAGTTGTGTTACATCAACTCCCATTGGTGCCAAACTTACTTTGAAAATCGGCACCTTGGTTCGATGCTACATTCCTTCCATTTTGGTTCCCGAAGCCGCCGCTAGGGCTAGAAGGCTTCGGTATTGGCTGTCATTTTGTTGCTGACGCCATTTTCCCGTAAAAATTCATTCTACCCCAGTCTAATAAAACGACGATGATTTTGGGCTTTTGTTTAATATAGACCTGCAACACACACAAACATTCTCATCGAAACTTCCTCGGTGTTGCCATTCCGCGCGATTCGGCTTGTTCGATGACATTCACGTGGCTACGGGCATTTTTATCTACATTCTAAAAATAACCCGTGATGCCAACATGATATCTATAAATAGATCCGCGACAACTTTTATGCCGCAAAGATGGCAGCCAATACCGAAGCCTTCTAGCCCTAGCGGCGGATTCGGGAACCAAAATGACATTTCTTCATATTCAGAGCAGATAACGCTTGTGGAATTCCGATTTTAATAATTACAACAACGTCAACGTGCAATCCTTTTTGCAACTAGGCCTAACACTGGATACTGATTTCAATAACCTCCAGAAGATTACGGTTGACCAATGCATGCTTCTCATTGCTCTCAGTCATGAATACCATTTAACCATCCAATGATACATTTGCGATAATTGCCGAACTAGACATCATGCCCATAATCTGACCAACGACAGCCGTATGAAAGAAAGGTTACAAACCATGTATCACGGCAAACGTGTGGGAAGATATTGGAAAACGATACCATAGTCATTGGCAACGATTTGCCAGATGCTAATGAGGCGTATTTACTATTTTCATTGATGATGGCCATTCCAATTGTATTTAGTTAAGGAACCCGTTCAGATGTTTGTGGCTACTATCTGAGTGCAAACATGAGCACGAAAACGGCCCTTGTTGACGCTGTGTTACATGTACCTGTTGCATGTCACGGGATATCTAAAGCTAGGAATCCACAGCTGACTTTCTGCTTTGCGACTTGCTTTGCAACCTGCTACCTGCGATTGAATAGGACCGAAAGGGGAACTGGTACCGACCTGAAATTGATCACATCTACGCCATTGGTGGAAATCATGTCCAGCTAGTCCACAACAGCGATCGAGTGCCCAGTTGCAACGTAACCCAGTTGCAAAGCAAGTCGCAAAGCAAAATCAGGTTGAAAATCACAGGTGGATTCCCCGCTTTAGGCCAGTATTTTCATGCATGCAACAGCAACAGCGACAACGCCTTCAAATCACCGACAACGGACTACATGTATACACGAACGATAACCATCACTGTTCCCCACAAACTATGTCGATCTTAATGTGACATGAACCAGACACATACTAGAATCTATAGATCGCCAATGTGCAACACGATGCGAAAATGCCAAAAGTGAACCTGAGCTAACGCGTTTAAATTGAGGGAATGGGTCTGGTCTAATCGAAGGTGCCACATTGCCTGCAGGCATGCATCGCATCCTTTATGACATTCAACGCATCTGACACAAGTCTTCCAACAAGGTGGAATGCACGGAACAACGTGAACAGTATTGACGAGACCAAATGAAATATCAATACCTGTTACCTGTACGTTATCTCTTAGCGGTCTTCCCAAAGGAATGGAATGCCTCTTTTTTCCCTTTGATTGGCTACTGGTATGTCACAAAGATGTTAGTAAGCTACATGTAGCCTATCGTGTAGTGATTCTTTTCATTACTGTGGCGTGCTCAGTGATATGTTGTGCTCGGACAGGCATGCCATTTTTTGATTTTGGGGGGGGGGGGTACACCAAATGCATGCAAAACGACACCGTCAGAATTCGTTCTTTCTTGCACATTAGCGAGGTTTCGCAAATCTAACGAAACACGAAGTACGAATTACAAAATTCAACTTCATTTCTAGGACCTACATGTAATGTATTTCTGGAAATGGTTGTTACCACAAATGTCCCTGCTGCCAGTGCGTCTTTTAGCATATCATATAAGATCGAGAGAATTATGGTGCATCTTGAATTTTTAAATTTACGAAGTGGAAACGAAAGATAAATATTAATATAAAGTTTAATATGTACACCGTAACTCTCTATCGGTCTAACGTCACACGCTAAAAGACGTGGTACCAACCATCTCCTGAAATACATTAATGAAGTCCAATTTCGTATTTTGTACTTCGTGTTTCGTCAGATATGCGAAACCTCACTAGTATTATCTTAATCACCAATAGCAAATTTGTGTTTGTAAAACAATAAGTACATGTAGATAAGAAGAAAATAAGCGCATGGCTTTGTACGGTGGCCCATTGGGGACGCTTTGGCTGTCGAAACGGAAACGGAGAAATACTGAAGTCCGGAGTCTTTGAAAAAAAACAATTTTCTTTTCGCTAAATAATGAGTGTTTGTCACGATAAGTGATTAATTTCCATTTAATTATTTGTGTTACGTGAAGGAAGAGACCAACGTATTCATTTATTCTATATGGAAATGCGTCATCTGACGAAGGAACTATCTCTCTTGGCAAACCGGCCCAAGGTGCAATCAATTACCACTTCTCAATACAATTTACATTTACATTTTGAAATAGGAGAGAAAAATCCCTGTCAGATCCATTTATAGGGTAGCTTTGAGACATTGATATTCAAGCGGCAATTTCTATGATTGGAAACTCTTGTTTTCGCATTCATTTCATTTTCTTAAAAATACCACTTCGAGTGGATTATATCTCGCAAGGACTAATTTACTGAAGGTTAATATGAGGATTTCATTTAGCAACAACTCGCCTGTCGATCATCGTCGGGAGCATTCTCCGAGGGAACTTCGGATTCATCAACAATACAGCTGAGGGATTTCGTTGGACACGCTACGAAACGTTGACGACGAGCCCCAAAGTGAACTGGAGTCCAGAATTGCTGGCGATATGCAATCTACACCAAACCATGACAAAAAATGTTAATTTGCTTCGGAATAGACGATTTTTCTGAAGCTCCTTTCATGCATTTCCGATGAGAAAGCCGTAACTGATTCCACGAAAGATCGCGTTTCGTTGTCGTAATCAGGTAAATTCGTTGATAAAAAAAACGTTAATTTTCTTGCGTGTAAAATAAAGCCACTTAGCAGTAATGAACATAGCCTCTAATGACGTGTGAAACCACTGCCTAATTAGCTCAAAGTTGTGATCAGTGACATTTTCAGCCAATGATCGTGCACCCAAATGACCATCTTCCAATCTGCTACTTTTTTTACACTCAATTTTTACGTCTCTCCAATCGGAAAACCGTGCCTGAGAAACCTGAATATACTGTTTAGTTGCACATTTCCGACCGACATTGCCTGGTTAAGATTTGAGATAAATCAGGTTTGTCGGGTCATTAGCCGAAGAAGATTCACCTCAGCTCATTAAAGGACCATATTTCTGGTCATAACGATGGCATAAAGAAGTGCGATACACGCAAGTATTGACTTTCTGGCTATCAATCATGAAACTAAATGTACAGGTACAAAAATTAGGCATACACTGTAATTAGTTTTCGGTTTTCCTTTGCCGTTCTCATAGTCTCGTGCCACCAGACTCTTGCAATTTCCAATAAATTTCCAATTTTAGAGTCTGATCCATATGGTTACTTTGACTTGTACAACCATCATGGCGGACAATCTACCGACGATGACGTAGAACACAACTACACTGCACTGCATGCATGCATGCACAATCAATGCAAAAAGCATGCAGCATGTGAGTAAAACTATATTCCTCCTGCAGCCGACGTCACCAACTTTTGAGACCCATGATGCATTGGTAGTGACTAGCCAATCAGCGAAGCTCCCCTTATTTTGAATCATCGGAATAAGGTCACTGACCCAATTACAATGAGAATTTTGTTCTGTCCCAGACCCTCGGTCTGACGACCTCGGAGTATGAACGAGGGGCTGGTTGCGCGAGACTACCGTTCTCAGTGGAGGGTCATTTGCTCATATAACTACTTCTTGCTAGATTTTGAAAAAAGTGACTGTAGGTAGCAACAGCAAAAAGCATAAAATAGTAATCACTTATTATTGCGGTAGAGTAGCTCCATATATCACCCTAAGCCGCAGGACAAACATCGGGTACCTTGTATGATTATGCCATGATCGTAATGGTCACAATGTCCAGCCATGCCTTGGATACCTATTCATCATCACCGTTTTCCAATACATTTTTTCTACTCAATTTGTTCTTTGATTTATTTGTCAGGTATTGGCATCGATCGCAACGGCCCCATAGCCACCCGCTCCACCGTGCAAACGCCAAATCATTGTCATGCCAGGAACAACGGCTCGTATATCCCAACCGTTTATAGCGCAGCTTACCGGGATTTTCTGGTAATTGCAAATTTTATCAAACCGCTCCAGCCCAATTTGAGATATATTACTACTGGATGGATCACGGCCGAACGTGTCCTGGTAATGCTAAACGTACATATGTACGATCGAATCGTTATTGGTTTGCCCATTTACATTTATAGCAATCAGCGAGTGATATTTCGGGATGTGCACAGCATATAGGGTAATGCCCCACGGATATTACTTAGTGTCTCATCAGTGATAGGCAGAATTAGATTTACGCTTCGGCTGTCGACTACACCATATCTCAGTGACATTAACCGTAGTATTCCATTGCAAATCAGTGAGAAAGAGTCGCACAGCTTTGGACTGACGTTACATTACTGAAAAGCATCATAAATACACTAACCACGACAAAACGCAGTCTCCCGATAAAATCACTCAAACAATGTTTTTTCTCTCATACAGATGACTTCAAAGAACTAGAATATACTTTCATTTTTACGTTCCCCTGTAACCAATTAACTTTTCTATTGGAATGCGAAAATCAATTTTGAAACGACTTTTTCACAAAGTTTAAAGTCGTTTATGTGGTGACAAATAGGTATTTGCTTACGGTTGTCCTAAAGCTACCTTGCCCTCGACAAAAGACCCCAAACAAAGATACCTTGGTATACTCGTCCCCAGTGTTCAGTTGGTTCGACCCACTAAACACTGGCATGAGTGGCGCCAAAATTGAAGGATCGTCAATAGACAGCGCTGTTTGACGAGGGATCCAATCATAAGCCATCCGACGTCGCCGTAACACATTTTCTGATTGGCTACGATACGTGTACAAAATGTACACTGTGTAGCGGGGATTCCCCGAATCGGACAGCTAACGCCGTCTATTTGTGATACTCTGAGGACCGCATCAGCTGAAGCATTTTAGAGCGCGCGGGTAACGTAGTGGGTAGCGGTTTGAAACTGCGGCAGGAGTTTTATTGCTTGTGAAAGGCGAGGTTGGAATATTAGAGTCAGAAAAGAAACAAAACCGATGTCATCGGCTGAAATCATACCAAAGCTACACGTTTGTCCACACAAATTCCTTGATTCTCATGAAAACTCATGTAAAAATAGAAATACATTGGATGAGATAGCAACGGTTTTTCACCTTAGAAACTCGTTATTAGACCTATTTCTTGTCCTTTAATTGTATCTCCAGTATTTGTGACCCATTGTATAACATAAAACTGTTTGGGTTCGGAGATTGCTTGGACTACTCGCAGGGTACTGAGGGACGCCTCGTTTAACATACATGTAGGTCATTGAACCGTCTTTCTTTGAAGATGGGGTTTGGCCTAGTGGTTAAGGCGTTTTGCCCCTCAGTGCTGGCGATTGAGGGTTCGAGGGTTCGTGGGTTCGAGTCTGGTAGGAAGCTATGTCTCTCACCTTTAGAAACACGTTATTATTTCTTGTCCGCTAAGATAGTAACAGGTAACCAGTAGCTCATGAGGGAGTAAGATCTTTTACATCGCGTCTCAATGAAGACATCAAAAATCATGGCAAGAGAAGAACATCATTCCTAAGCCGTTTGTCATCAACACAAAGAACTTCACACAGGTCAATAATCATTTTATTACTTCTTTATTTCTATACGAACAGATTTCGGGGAATCATGTTCGCATAACTTGATTTATTTTCGGTTAAGAAATAGCCCAGCATCTGACTCTGACAGTGGCAGAAAAAATTGTGTCCTTTTATATCGGATTATGGTATGAATTATCCCGAGTCATTCCAATTTAGCACAGACAAATTGAGTTTTGATTTGTTTACAAACACCGCTCTTGATGCTATCGTTTTCTATTCCCACGTAAGCAGTTTAATTTGACAGATACCCAATCATAGATTATCTTGACTATCACGGATTACACAATTATTGACAAGTTGGAATATCAAGCATAAAATTATTGTCATTTCTTTACGATACAGCAAACGACGGAAAAGCAAAAGATCAGGTTTCGGAAACGTTCTTTCATCAAGGAGTGGTATCACAAGGATTGGCAAAGAAATTACTTATTCAGCCTACATGTATGCGTGAAAAGACTCCTCTGTTCATGCTCTGTGGAGTGGCGGGAAAGCATAAGTTCTTTTTTGGCCTTTCTCCTGCCCTTTACAATGCACGTGATTGTCAAGCAATTTCACACCTTAAAAGCGGGTCATATACGATCAATATTAGGCCTAATTGCAGAATATGGGGTCCAAAATAGGGACACGTGCTTCTGACATGATGGGTGGAAGAAAGATGGGCAATAATATTACCCCTTTTGGTCCTCATATTGTGCAATAATATTGAACGCCGTGTATGCTTTAGGAGTCACCTCTAATACAATAAGATCAGCTATTAACAGCTTTGTGTAATGTATGTAATGTACATAGTACATCGGGTCCATTCGCCGACAACTAGTGCCTGGGGTTGGAGAGTGGCGCGCACGGCGACGGTGGCGCCGGCTGTCGAGAAAACGTGGCAATACCGGGCTCCTCAGTGCACGAGTGATGCTGAAATGGTATTTTAGTTACAGAAAAGACTAGAGACAGATGTTTGAATCGTTTTGATTAGCCATTGAAGTTCCAATTTGGAACGTATCGTGTCTGCAGATTAGATATATTTCTGTTCCGGTTAAAATTTAGAGCATTGAGGTTGTAGAATCAAGTTACGAGTAGCATGGAGATTTTTTTGTTGTGGGTGGTTATTCAATAAAACGAGCTGAGGCATAGTTGAGTTATCTCTTCCTCCTTCATCAAGAAATGTGAACATTTTGGAGAGAAAGGAGGAAATATCATTACCACTACCTAAAAAAATAGGATGGACATCTTGGACGATAGAGCGATTACAACATAATGTCGTTCCGGCAAGCCCCTGCTTTCCACTCATCCCATAAAGTGATCATAACTCGACCTCATTCAAGGGCACCCCTCGTTTCACTGCAGTTTTATGGCATTGATCGCAAGTTTAGCTACTTCGACTCTTCATGGCAGGTGCTTTCTGAGGGCTCCTTGTTAAACTCCTCCCGCAGTTTCAAACCGCTACCCACTACGTTACCCGCGCTCTGAAACTGCTTCAGTTAGTGCCATCCTCAAAGTATTACAACTAGATGGCGTTAGCTGTCGGATTCGGGGAATCTCCGCTGGGAATCAGCTAAGAGTATGAATATGAGTATAATTTTGTACACGTATCTTAGCCAATCAGAAAGTGTGTTACGGCGGCGTCGGTTGAATCTGTGATGATGGCTTGTGATTGGATCCTTCATCAAACAGCGCCGTCTATTGAATATCCTTCAGTTTTGGCGCCAATCATGCCAGTGTTTGGTGGGTCTCTATGGCCAAACTGAACACTGGGGACGAGTGTATTTCCTTGTGGGCAAAGTTTGGTGCATCATCAGTGTTGTGTCCCCAGGTCCCCACAAGCCATAAACCGCCATGGGTGGTCACACAAAAAGGTTAAGGGCAAGCCATCGTTTGACATTTTCATATTGCTTGAATTGAGGCCCCTATGAGAAAAGCAATAAAGACACCTCCAGTTGACTGCTTTTATGGCCCAATGTGATCACTGTGCTTTATAGAAACAGAAAATGAGCAAAGTCCCAAGAATTACAGCTTAATTACATTACATAATCAATAACAAAGAAATTCACCAAACATGAAAAACAGGTACAATTTTCTTGGAGAAGGAGCGTGTAAATGACACATTGAAGGTGTGACAACAATGTCACAAACACATAGAACCTGGGGTGGCGAGGGTGTCCTGACATGCTCTTCATGTGAACCATACACGCTCAGTACAAAAAGGACAACCAGGAAGTAAAATCCAAATCCAATATGGCCGCCCTGTTTTGGAAAATCTTGCAGCAATCATGGAATTCGCATGCCGAGTACTCTATACCTGTTGAAAATATTGCTATCAAAATGGGTTGACTAAGTAGAACAAAACTCGAACTTTATGATCCACATGTCGTTTGATCTTCAAAATGTAACATTTCCTGGGAAAGTGTACCGATTACTTGTCTTTTGTTTCAACTTATTAGCTAATTAGTTCGTTCCTAGATGCGATGCATCTCATTCAATTCCATTTGACTTATAGACCCCAGAGGTGCCTTCATTTCCGTCATACAACTTGTACTTTTATGGTATTTTGACATCTTTTATTTACGACGCCTGACCACATTTCAAAAATTCACAACAATGGCTCGCCCTTAATGCGAAGGGAAATGGGGGATTAATGTATTTTTGAATGACGTTTTGCGGCAAAAACGTGACTTACATACGGCATTTATCTTTAAAAAAAATCGTAAATTTGTATTCTCACATAGGAATACGAAGATGAATCAATCTTGGTACCGCATTTGTACAAACCATTTGTAAGATTACGAGAGTAAACTAAAATGACAGTGACCCGACGAGTCTCTAATGTGATTAAATGTAGATTCCGGGTCGTCGTGGAACCGATCCAAACACATCCACGGGGTAGGCGGAATAATCTGAAAATGATACGATGCGTGTAATAAATCATACCGTGTAGATAGGATTTTCATAGCCTATCCGATCCCGATTTTACTATAACTCTTGTATTGCCAAGCTTCAAAATAAAGTATGATTCACCCTAACTTCAACATAGGCAATGTGCCAAACTTAGAAATGTGCACAAGTCAGTGGTAAGTAATCCATGTCGCAATTGTACTGTTACCTAATAATGATAGGGTCACTTGGTATCTAGTAAATGCTCTGGTTTGTGGTTTAATCAGTGTGTTCACTTCAGGTGCCTGTTGCACGGGCCTGGCACTTTGCCCATGTTGAAGTTAGGATGAATCATACTTTACATGTGTTTTAGTTATGGAGAGGGTCAGAGACTTTCGAATGGCTGGTTTTTATGGCAAAGATTTTTCAGCATTCTCCGTTATCTATTAGATATCGGGTCGAACGTGTCGTGCAGAGGAATTTTCCTTTTGTTTCTAACCCAGACGACCGCGGTTAACAAGTACACTTCATGGTCTTGCTTAGTCACCGGTTGCCTAGCGAGTAACACCAAGCCATTCAGAGTGTGTTGTGGTATTTAAGAAGTAACATTCCCTGCAGCAATGTTAAATAAATTGACAACTGAACGAGGGCAACCCTGTGTCATTTCGACACCGACCCTGCTGTTGAAACGAAACGTCTTGGGGATTCAACCTTTCTGTTTGACAGCGCCATCCAAAACTGCATTTGTCTCGAACCTTGTTTTCATTATCTTTGTTCCATGCCAATGGAACGCCAATTAAGCAACCCATTTGTTTTCAACAACAACCCACTCCAGCCCAGTTCGCTTCCAACGCATAGCACCCACCATGCAGCGACATAGGGTAGGGAAATTCAGACCGCAGAGATAAAAAGGTACAAAGAAATTGTACGTCAGATCGATGGAAGATGATTGACTTCGTTGCATCAAGATAAACGGATCATCAACATGGAACTCTTCATCAGGAAACATCATTCAAATTCACCATCCAGTATGACATTTTTAGAGGAAATTCGTAGTGGGATGGAGAAGCTTAAGAGTACAAATTTGACTGAAAGCAGCTTCTTTCGGCGTTAGAATGGATACCGAAAGTCTGTACCACGTCTTTAGGGAGGTTTAGAAATCAAACAATAAACGTAAACGTTAACGACAACGTTATTTTTGTACGAAAATGCAATATAAAATTGGGTTAATGTGTAGTATCAGAAATACATTGTACATGAATAAGTATTTCTGGTGGTATGAAAAATAACGCTGTTTTAAAGTTTACGTTTATCGTTTGATTTCTAAACCCCCCTAATATCGTTTGATGCTCGTCAAAACAGGAGCGACCAATACATGTATAGGACGATGTGATATAAAGAAAATACATGCTGCACGGCACGGTGGATACCCGCCGAACATTTATCGAGAATAAACCAGCACTACATTTATTTACACAGGGAAAAACGTTCCGCTGCATCGATGGTTGTATTGAGGTTTAGAAATCGAACGATATCGTTTGATTTCTAAACATCCCTAATATTTCGGGAGAAACACTCCAACGCTTTTCATCTGTGTACTTGCTACATGTACATGCACATGCAGATGTACATTCTGCATGTGCCATCGCAAATTTACACTCGGCTTCCAACACCGTCAGAGTATTAATGAATTAATGAATGAAATTCCTTGGTCGCCATCCGGTTATCGGCTTTGACTCTCTTTCTTCCATACAAAATGAAATCGAATATGTTATTCACCTCAACGACGCGTTTGGCAAACGATATTTTTCTAATCTCATATGTTACTTCGCCGTGGTACCTTATCATACCGAAAACTGATGACTTTACAAGAGTTAATCATTCGGATGACACTTCAAGTAATTGGCCCACTACAGAAGGGAGCAGGTCCTCAACGTGATTGCTCAGCAGACCTTCAGTAAATGACATTGCATTCGTATCCTGGGATATACTTAAAAGTTCCCTACACCGGTCCTGAAATTGAAATTGCCAGTCAACAAGATGGAGGAAGAAATTCTCCAGGCTAAACCACGCTGAGCGTTGATTGGGTAGATTCTTAAAGGCACACTCCTCGCGTAAACATGTTTGCTCTCCGTGATCTGAATTCCGATTTTTAAATTAAGTCAGAACTCGCATCCTATTCCTATGATCGCTCTTCCAGAACTGGAGTCAAATAGTGACCAAATCAAATATTGACTAACACGATATTCGCACACAACAAAAACTAGACTCATGCCAGCCTAAAGACTTGCTAATTCCTTCACTGAAAAACTCTGCTTTGTCAAAATGACGAACTTAGGTTCGTTTTCCATTTATCACCAAACTGAGTATCTAAATTCGTCAAAATGACAAGTCCGCATTCGTCATTTTGACGAACCCTTGACGAACATAAACAAGGGTTCATCAAAATGACGAACCTGGACTTGTCGTCTTGACAAACCCACGTTTATGTTCGTCAAAATGACGAACGTGGACTTGTCATTTTGACGAATTTAGATACGCGGTTTTGGTGATATGGATTTTGGTAAGGCAGAGCTTTTCAGTGTACAACGTCTGGCCAGTCTCCCGATATTCAGGAGACTATGTTGAAAATACAAGTTTATTTGGATGAACTTTATGTGCCGTGCCGTTGGCTATGTTGATCCAGGAATGAAACCTTAGCGTCAGCATGATTTAACGACGGCGAGTATAACACGGTTATCATAGTACCTTTGACTAATAAGCTAATGATGAAGCAAGTGTTTAAGCTAGCAGCACACGTCACCATTTTCCTTGCTCGTACAGGCAATTTTCGTGGTCAACAATTTTTGTGGTGGTTGCCGGTTTACAGCAGACGTCACCACTCAGTGGTCTCGTGTGCTGCTGATGGCCACGCATCACCACAACTCGCAACTACGAGCAATTTCCGTGGTGAGAAATCAAACATGTTTGATTTCCGGCAACTTGTGGCAACTCGTGGTCACCACAGAATTTCCGTGGTGAGTGGTCGTTGCCGGCCACAGCACACTTGGCCATTTTCGTGGCGACCACGAAAATTGCCTGTATGAGCAACAAAAGTGGTGACGTGTGCTGCAGGCTTAACAATGGCCGTACTTGCCACTGCGCTAAAACAACCATGTCAATTTTGCGCATCATACAAGGACTATAGTGACAGGATGAGACGCGAATGGTCACTGTTTGTTCTGCATGTCAGTTACTCTTCGACTACCCATCTTGTAGGAGACAGTCAACCATACGTCTCATAGGCTAATTGCGTTCCCTGCACGGCCGGTCAACCTTGTTCTGCCCTTCTTCTAGTGAGAGATAATGTTTGTCTCTCGGCGAAGACCACTTGAAGGATTAGCTACTACAACATATACTATGGAGTGAGCCATTAGGTATACATTATTGTCAAGGCCAGAGATGGTAATACAAGGAAAGAAGCTTATAGTATTGTGTATGGGCAGGTAATGTTAAAAACATAGGGATCGTCGTCGTTATAGGTTACATGCAATTCTGATGCAATTGATACAGCCTAATCTGAGCGGATATCGTTTCAGCATCTTCTATGACGGGCTCTAAACGTTCTAGAAAAGAGCATTGCGTGAGGAGGTGTGTGTCATTTTTATATACCGTCCTTTCACATAAAGGAGATCACTGAGGCAATATTCAGCCTTCACCCATTCATTATCCAAAGAAAGAGAAAGCACAAAAATTGACACACAAAATGATGATAAACAGGAAGTCAATTTCCTGAACCTTAGCAAATTTTCGACCCCAACCAGGGTCTTCTTCAGGCTGGCACTTTCAAGTCGAGCTACACTTCTACACTTCTGGTAGCTCGACTTGAAAGTGCCAGCCTGAAGAAGACCCCGGTTGGGGTCGAACATTTGCTAAGATTCTGGAAATTGACTTCCTGTTTATCACCCATTCATTATCATACAAATGTAAGGGGGCATTGTGCTAAGTTAATGCTGCGCAGGTTCTATGGCATGCCTATTAATCACCAGGTCTTACGCCACATGCCCCATTGTCGTCATTTTTACATTGATTCTAGACGATTAAAAAGATAGGGACACTTTGAAATCGCCAGACGTGACAACCTGTTAGTTGAAATCTGCCACAGAACTTTTGTCTTCTATGGATCCATGGCCTGACCATTTCAATAGGCGTTTTCTGATGTGGGGTTGAATATACGAAAGCTGATGTGCAGACAACGCCGAGTGTTCTGGAACCATGGAGAGCAGTGTTGCAAGCATGGGCAACATAAGTTTGATAAAAGTGCCACAAAATCGCATTTCTACGCAGAATAGTGGAAATTATCCCTGATATATTATGAAAGGCATCGATGAGTAGAACACAGTGATATAAAAATTTTGAATGAAATCATGCAAATAAAAAAGTAGCAACACATGCCATTACAAAATTCCCTCTGTCAACTGCGGCGTTCAGCAGAATATTTCGACGCTGTTACCATCAGATAGCCAGGAAAATTTGCTACTGTATAAATGTTGGGACCAACTATCTCTACCCCATTGTTTTGGAGATAATCAAGAAAAACTGCTGTCCATTTATTTTTGGTCATGAGTGTACATGCCCAAGTTCCTTGGAGGAAGGACAAGTGACAACTGATAAGAGAAGCTTCGTGTAGCACACACCAATTGAGCCCTGCCCCTTCTCTCACTTTTCATCGCCGCGTGGAATTTTTTATGGGAACTTGGATCCAATGTAATATGTCATTAGATTGAAAGGTTCCATATCGATGCCGTTACCCTTTCAGGACGTGTGAGTAAGAAGGCGTTGGTGGTGTACCGAGGCACTTCATAATAATCCCCTGTAATTTACACGAATCAAATATTTGAGCTCGTTGTGCTATTTGCAAATGTAATGGAGGCAGCTTTAGATTTGAGAAAAACATTCAAATTAAGACAGACAGGTAAGGGTTATATGTAGTGAGGATGTCTTGCACTGAACGACCGGAAACTTATTTTTACACACTTCAAAGTAAGCACTTGAAAGGTCGTGCCTCTTTATTGGCACGTACTATACAGTAATTTATGCCTTGAATGTAAGCTGTCAACAGATTAAGCGCGGCTGTATCCGAAAAAAACATGTTTTGCAGACACACAGAAAATCTTATTATTACTGATGCAGAGCTGTACTGTAATGTTTCCGGTATGCCAATGGATTCTCTGAATCAACACATTCTACCAATACATGGCCAGTCATATGCACTGATTTTTGTCCTTTGTGACCCCTTCACATGTCAGCAACAAATTGACAACTATGAACAAGAAGTAACAAACGCCGTGGGCAATTTACGGGTTACGGGAGGACGTATCTAACGGATAAAATGAAAAAAAAAGATAAATCATGATAGTTATGTCGAGACGCATAGGCCTAAATAAGGGAGGTTTAGAAATCAAACGATAAAAGTAAACATTACGACAACGTTTTTTTTTCATACTACGCATTAAGCAGATATTATATGTGACCTGTCACCACAAAATGAGTCTTAAGTCACTCTGAGGTTGTCAGGGTGAAACAAAATATTTGTCAGTTTCAGAAGATCTTGGCCTGTTGTCTGACTTATGTGAAACGTGAGCGATTCTGTTTCTTCCTTTTTATCCCAGTGGTTATTTTGGTTCACTCTGCTTCATATCCTGAGCAACTTAAGACTCATTTCGTGGTGATGGATCACATATTGCATTTTCGGTACAAAAATAACGCTGTCGTTAACGTTTACGTTTATCGTTTGATTGCTAAACCTCCCTATTTGCTCAGCACTGGCGTTGAGGAGGATACGCATTCTCTAGCATACCTCAGATATTTGATAAACATACAGGCCATCCATTACTAGACTCCGGCAAAGATCAAGGACTCTAGAGAGGAAAAAATTGGCAGACATCGGAAGATTTTTTACCACCGTCCAATTCAAGACGTTCTTCCAACAGACTGTCAGTGTAATGACTAGGCTGCTTGTAAATTAGGAATCATCGTTTTTCAGGGTGACCCTTGTGCCAGTGGGACATAACAACAGGTAGGCTGGAAAACCAGTCCTTTTCAATCAGCGACACGAAAAAAGGAGTCAGGCTGTATTCTGATAGGCAACATCAATGCATGTTACCACAAAGGAATCAAACATAAAGGTTCTACTTACAAATTTAGCATTTTATAAATGTGGACATTATCCCTTTAAACCTCAACAGATTTGCATTCTGACTCTTCCATATAATAGGTAAAACCCTTCTGCATGTTTAGTGCAAATTTAGTTGAATTCAGACTAGTTGATCTTATGATACAAAAGGACTGAATTAATGAGAACCCCACGAACGATGAGAGCGCAGGGTCATCTGTGTACATTTGAAGGCTAACGTACATTTGCACATGACACACTAATTGTGCTGAAAATAGCTCTGTTATCCTCAGAAATGGAATTCAAGGCATCAAGTTGACAGATTCATATACCCCACTACCATAAAAAAATGTTGAAGCTCCTGCCTATTACGTAGATCCAAAATTCAGGCAGTGAGAGACATCTGGTGGCAACACATGAAGTGTATCCCTCAGTTACTTCATCGTTCGCAGTTAAACCTTAATGTTTGATTCCTTTATGATGTTACACGGACACACTGAAAAGCATCACGTGCCTTTAGCCGGTCATGATGCTAATCGAGCATGATGCAAATATGGCTTCTATCAGACAAATATGATAACTCGTACCCTTTGCCATCTCGTGTGTTTGGTCATCAGGATGGCAACATGACCAGCCGCGAGACAAGACCGGTGACAAATCACCCAAACCACCGACATGGTCTAGCACTATAATAACCGGTCTCATATGTGGCCGTCCGATTCTACATTAGCTGGGGATTACTGTGGCTTGTTGATGTGACGGCCGACAGATTAGCCGGTCCGGATTTGAGCATCACATCGAGAAAAAAGGAAATGACAGAAGAGTAATTATAGCGTATGGTAGGAAAGTCAATGGGAGGGAAAATTGTTCACGTTCCGGTTACGACATTGAAATCAGATTCCCATTATGTAACGATCAACAGAAAAAAGAATTTTAACAGACTGTCCTTCCTAAGGTCATCATGAATTGGTGACAGGACCAAATGTACCCCGACAAAACGTACCCAGGACAAAAGGTACCGGACAAAAGGTTCCGGGGCATAAGGTACCCGGCCAAAGGTACCTAGGACAAAAGGTACCTGGAACAAAATGTACCTAGGACAAAAGTACCTAGGACAGAAGGTACCCGGACAAAACGTACCTAGGACATTATGTACCTAGGACAAAACGTAGCCGGGCAAAATGTACCTAGGACAAAAGGTACTGATTTCATACATCATGCTAATTTTCTTTGTTCGCACCTCCCGCGTTGCCTGCGCCCAACGGGCGAGTTGTCGTAGGTACCGGTACCTTTTGTCCGGGTACATTTTGTCCTAGAACCTCATGAATTATAATAAATTTTCAGAAGAGAAGTTCTCAGATGGTATGCGAATCCCATAATAGCACTTGGCAAGTTATCAGTCGTCTCTTGAGTAATCACAAAAACTAGGAACCATATGGCCCTACTAAAAGTCCAACTTTGTTTTTAAATTAAGCTATAAGTGGTCCAGGGAGGGTTAGGTTTGCCGACTATCCTCCTGGGAAGAGAGCTCTCAGAAACATGCAACTGGAACTTTGAAATTAGGTAATTTACAAGCCAAATGCTCTTTAGCGACGATCTCCATATCGAAGAGAACGAAATCAACACATGTGCCTCGGATCGATCGGGAAATACATTCCCGGGGAAGAAATGCAAATAATGCCAAATCAGGAAGAGTATGTGATGTGCATTGACTACTTGACAAAGGCAACACCAGAGAAATCACCATACGAAATTGGAAATTATTCAAAGGGGAGAAAAAGTATGTGAATGGAAGACCAACGAGTGACATTGATTATTTGTCAATCCTACCTCATACACGTAATTCCCAACAGATAGTCCAATTCCTGTCTTGAGGCGATAGAAAAAACCATCAATTGATGTGCAAGTAAAGATAGTTTGGCAGCCAGCCTAGATCGTCAATTCCATCGTCCGGAAATAGACTTGTAACAATATTTCTATCAAGGAGAAAAACATATTTTGTAGTCCATCGTCTGAACATATCTCCTATTCCATTCCGATATTGGAAGAGACACAGTAGCAGTTGGTCCCGAAGTTATTTTCCTTCATCGTCAACAATTGCTTTTCCAGCCAAGCAAACAAGGTTTATACGTTCAGTACGCTGTATGAGAGGTCACGCCCATTGCAAAATTGCTGAGTAATTCTGACAAAAGGCAGTTGACAGACGACACCATGCATTTGGTAAATTAGCCTTATATCATAGAGAAGCCGATGGTTCACTGAGAAGAGGAGGCCTTGAGCGCAGATGTTGCCTTCATGGTAACTTTGAACATCACCACTTACTGGTAGCCGTGTCAACCTCCGCCTTATCTTCTCCTCCTCAAAGTGGAGTACAAGAAATCGATCAGTGTCATAATCTTGCGTATTGAAATTGCAATTACCGCGTAAATCCGCTTATGCTAATAAAAATAAGAATGTAATAGAAATAGCACAGACGAGATTGAAGGCAACCCAGTGGGTTCTCGGTAAATAAATAATGCCAAGTGATCGTAGTTATATGGGGTTAGAGAACGAAGCAAGGGACGGGTCGTCGTGATGGCAATTTGCTATGACTGTATAAAAAGAGGACTGCAACAGAAGAGATTGGGGATTTGTTTGCGAATGGTTTGGTTGCGGATGCGGAGATGCCCTTTCGATGGATTATGGCTAGAAACTCAGAGAGCCAATTTCCCAGCCACGTCAACAGCAATTGTTCAATTCTTTTTGCAGCATCACTCACGAGGAATTTATTGTGATACAAAAAGAGGGCTTGTTTATTCACAACCGGGGGACGACCAACCCCGTTGTTTATTTACTGGATGAAATGATGTCAAAATTAGCCACAGTTGCTACTTAAATAACTCACGTAATGCCTCAGAGCGTAGCCCTCTTGACATGACAACTAGAAGGTGTTGTGGCCACTTTTCGACTGACCACTCGATTGTTTCCATAACCTCTGTGTCATCAGATCACTGAATACCATGTCCCTTCGGTTTACCATTTAGCCCATTATTCTCTCACAGGGCCTGATCATAAGGGGTCATTTTACTAATGCAGACGTGCAAGGAACGCCACATATCTTCGGTCACTCGATAGGCGTTAACGATTTATTTAGAATGGCGAGCATGTACCAGGTAATAACCGGGAAACTGCTTCCCAATTGGTCATAACAATCTAAGACGTTGTACAACCGCTGTAGGTTTTATGCCCTATAATAAGTGAGCCAACAATCGTTGTCTGGGGAACTGATTAGTGGCAAATTGCCTCGATCACGATGATGGCAGTGATAGCGGACAAGCAAACAAAATGGCAAATTCCGTTCGGACATAAGTAACTACGATGTACGTAACCCCGTTCATGTAACCCAGTGTCTTCCCATAAGGATTCAACTCGTTACTTTTCAGCCTATGAAAACGATTATGGAATTGATCATCAGTTAATCATCATTTTAACTGTTGCCTGTGAGGGACAACCAACCCCTGCCTTTTAACTTCTTTTTAGGTTGTGTATGAGGAGAGCAAGCCATTGGGAGACCTTAAACATTTGTTGATCAAGAAATGCGAAAGAGAAGATAAAAATGCTGACATTGGGATTTTCTCGATTTGACGCTATGTTGCAAAAGACGTAATATTTGCGCTAACCAGCCCTGATTCCCGTCAAACGTCATCTTCTAGGCCTCCCTTGATTCTCTAAGTGATATAAAGGCAAAATAGCCAAGAGTGAGTTATATTACTCAAATTTCTTTGGAAATGATAACAAATCTGTGATATAACATCGAGGCCATTGTAGAAGAGAGTTATCATCATTATATATTGCCTGCAAGAGTTAGCTCCCTGCCTTTTAACTTCTTTTTAGGTTGTGTATGGCCAGAGGAAGCCATTGGGTGACCTTACTGATTTGTGGATCAAGGAATGCGAAAAAGAAGATAAAAATGGTTACATTGCGATTTTCTTAATTTGACGTTATGTTGACAAAAAAAACATAATATTTGCGCTATGCGGCCTTGCCTGCAATTAAACCTCATTTTCTAGGCCTTCCTGGATTCTGTAAGTGATCTTATGGCAAAATAGCAAAGAGTGAGTTATTTTTTTCTGAAATTTGTTATGAAATCATGAAAATGCCGTGATATCACATCGAGGCCATGGTATAAGGAGAATTATCACCATTAAATGTTGCCTGCAAGAGTTAGCCCCCTGCCTTTTAACTTCTTTTTATGTTGTTTATGGCCAGAGGAACACATTGGGAGACCTGATACACTTGTGGATCAAGAAATGCCAAAAAGAAGATAAAAATGGTGAAATTGCGAATGTTTCAATTTTGACGGTAAAGACGTGATATTAGCACTATTCGTCTGTGACTGCCATCAAACTTCATTTTCAAGGCCTGTTGGACTTTTGTAAGTAATCTAAAGGGGAAAAATAACAACGAGCGGGCTATATCACTCACAATTTCCTCCATTCATAGAAATGCCGTGATGCATCATCGAGACCTTGGTTTGAGGACAGTTATCGTCATAAAATATTGCCAGGAATAATTACCCCGCCTGTCTTTTAACTTCTTTTTAGGTCGTGCATGGCCAGAGGAAGCCATTGTGTGACCTTATTGATTTGTAGGTGGAGAAATGCAAAAAGAAGATAAAAAAGGTGGCATTGCGATTTTTTTTACTTAACGTTATGTTGGCAAAAAACATAATATTTGCGCTATCCTGCCATCGAACCTCGTCATCTAGGCCTTCCTGGATTTTTTAAGTGATCTAATGGCAAAATAACAAAGAGTGAGATGTATTGCTCACATTTTTTACCACTTATAAAAATGCCGTGACGTGTAATCAAAGCCATGGCCTGAGGAGATTTATCATCAGTAGATGTTGGCTGCAAGAGTTAGCCCCTGCCTTTTAATTTCTTTTTAGGTTGTATATGAGCAGAGGAAGCCATTGGGAAACCTTAAACATTTGTGGATGCGAAAATGAGAAAAAGAAGATAAAATGCCGATATTGCGATTTTCTCTATTTGACCTAATGTTGGCAAAGACGTAATATTTGCACTATATAGCCCTGACTGCCATCAAACCTCATCTTCTAGGCCTCCCATGATTCTCTAAATGATCTAATGGCAAAATAGCGAAGAGAGAATTATATTACTCAACTTTGTTTTGAAATCATAAAAATTCCGTGATATCTCATCGAGACCATGGTCTGAGGAGAGTTATCACCATTAAACGTTGCCTGCAAGAGTTAGCCCCTGCCTTTTAACTTCTTTTTAGATTGTGTATGGCCTGAGGAAGCCATTGGGAGACATTATAAATTTGTGGATTAAGAAATGCCAAAAAGAAGATAAAAATGGTGACTTTGCGAATGTCTCAATTTTGACGTTAAGTTGGGAAAACAGTGATATTTCCACTATCCGCCTCTGGTGTCATCAAAACTCGTATTATTCTAAGGACTTCCTGGACTTTGTAAGTGATCTAAAGGCAAAATGACAAAGAGTGAGGTATATTACTCGCATTTCTTTCCATTCGTAAGAGTTCTGTGACCCCTCATCGAGGCCATTGGCTCAGGAGAGTTATCGGCCATTCCACCAATAGATTTGCAAATTGCGGTTGAAACTTAGGAATAGATTCTTTTTCATTCAACAGCGCATGACTACTGCGACGGGTCTGGGGAAGGTATCACTATTCAACACAATAATTAAACCAGAATCTCAATTCATTCATCAACAAGCCAGCGGTTCATATCAATTGATTCTCCATTGAATTCCAATTAGTTTGAAACGTACCGTGGCATATTGAAGACGGTTTAACTACATCTCAGATTGAACAGACTCTGTTTTTCTATAAGCTGTCGTCAACGTTGATCATGCTGTCGACGGGATGAAAAAGAAGTAATGTGGGTTGGTTAAGAACATCCAACGGCGGCACAACAGTTCTTCTATTGGTGAAGAAAGGTCTGTATGGGAGCAGCCGGCGCGCAACTCTATCTTATTAGCCGATATATTGAGTAGCTTGCCTTCGATCACGTCGTTGAGTGAATGATTCCAGCGATGTTCAGGATCCTTTTTTCCCTGAGACACCCTATACAGCGACTAGAATGTACCACAAGTGATTCACAGGAATACGCTGCAATCTGAAGTGAGTTTGATATGCCATCAGGCAGTTGCACTCGCAACTAGAATCATTTTGCCAGCATGCAGACCTCTTCTAAAGGACCGACCGATACACAGCTCAACAAAATCAGATAGGGCCGATTTAATAGACGTTTGCTAAGCTAACCATTGGTTCCACCAAAAATAGATAGGCGTGCGAAAAATGTACAACTAAATTTTTCACCAAAAAGCCCGGTTTTCTAAGCTCTGTATAGCGCTTACTATCCATCCAAACAGGGCTTTTTGGTCAAAATTTAGTTGTACACTTTTCGCATGCCTATCTATTTTTGGTGGAACCAATGGTTAGCTTAGCAAACGTCTATTAAATCGGCCCCTAGTCAGTAAGATATTACAGGGACCCAATGATCGATTTTTACCGGGTGTAGCATCACTTAGGCCCTGCAACTGTCAATATCCGCCGGCAAATAGACGCATTGTGCAAGCTGGCGCAAATCGATGGAAGATTCGCAAGATTTGGTCTGGTTTGAAGTAACCGAAATTACGTTAGGTTGACAACGATCCATGGGCATTGGCGGCCTGATTGGTCTCCTTCTGGTGTGACCACCAGGTAATCAAATTTGCACGGGAGTTATATGATTAGTTATCGATGATGTGCAGTTGGTTTATGGAACAAGGGGACTGATGTTTCCATCAACATGAGTGATGGCCGCACCCGTCTATATTGACCACAGGCCATTCTGCTAGGACGAACTTCCTATATGAATAATCCTAATCGTGCCTCGAACAGCGATCTGCCATTTTGTGTACAGGAGCAAGGCTTCATACTGTCGGCCAAATTGTCACCAAGCAAGGATTATGCATCTTCGGAGTAGACGATAAGAGACATACCTTAAATCTCGGAATGACAGCCGAGACAGTTAAAAGAGTTTTTTTTACTCTGATATATACAAGTAAGCTGTCAACAGCGGAGAAAATTTCAGCAGCAGACGTTTTATTGTAAAATAAAAACACGAAAAACGTTCGCGTTTTTCTGCATCATTTCATTATATCCAATTTTTTCGGTTCTCATAAAACGTTCATACTCAGAACTGATCCAGACAGCATCGGAACTGACATATATGAAGACAATCTACGAGTAGCGTAATAAACTAAAAGATTTCATTTGAGAAACATAATCTCGTCAGCTTCTGCTGCCGTGCACACGACTCTCACGTCTACTAAATTACGACGGGGATGATTAATGCTGGCGATGTTTATATTTTATGGAACAGACAACCTACGTGGTCGACAGGATGTACAGGAAGCCACATGGAGCACGTCTCCTTTTGTCTCGACTCCAAATTAACTAAACAAACCATCAAAACCTTTTTATGCACCTTGTCTATAATCAATCAATGTACATTAACCTTTGTTTGGATCCTTTTCAAAGTTATTTGTAGATAAACTCAAGCCTAATGACAAAACCAACGTACGGTCATCCAAATATCAATGGAGCTGAGTGCACCTCTTTTGCTACTCTAAAATTAGTCATTCACCAATTATTATTCTGCCATTAAGATTTTTTCATGACTGACATTCACTGACTCACGGATTGTGGTACTTTTGCTATGCACTTTAGCACATTGTGTTCTTAAATCAAACTTGATAGACTTAGCCACGTACACATTGTACTTGCATGATATTGACTTCATACGAAAAGCCGTGTGAAAAAAAATCCTATGATAGCAAAATTTTTTTTTTTTTCATTTTTATCAATCTTTTATAATAGAGTAGGCCTAATGAATATGAAAACGAAATGAATGTGAAATAGAGTTTTTCTCTCTCTTTCTCTTTTGAAACTCTCTTTCTTTTGAAATAGTCTCTTATAATACAGTACATGTACATGTAGTTGTTTATTCATGATTGTTGAAGGTGCCAAACTGTTGCTGTACTTTGCAATATTGCCATCCTACAGTGAACTGTTTGAAGTGCCCAACAGTTAGACAACAACTCTAATAAGAACTTACAGGAGATTATTATTTTAAGATGTACATATTTCTTTAAATACCAATTAAGAAATAGCTTCGAGAATCCGCCTGTGCGACAGAGTTCTCTGACACGTTGTTCGATACTGGGCATTCTAGAACGCAACACAAAAGGAAAAGATGGGCTTCCATTATTGATGTTATCCTTCTCATATCCTTTGATTTATACCAAATAAGGATTACTTATCGCACGACATCACATGCAAGAAACACGCAACATATTCCAGATGAGGTAACAAAGTCCTGAGAAAGGAAATGAAAAAGCGCATGTTCTTATTATTACCATTTCAGGTCACTGACGTTGAGCCTATGGAAGCCGAAGGATTACCACTAATCTTCGCGATTGATTTATTTTCGTTCTTTACCAAAGGAAACATTGAGACAAACATTTTGACGTTCAGATTCAACTGACATTAGCTTAATCTTTCAATTTGCTTCCTTCTTTCAGAGTTAATAATGTGCTGAATATCACTCTCCTTCGTACATGTATGAACACCCGCAATTTTTTGTTTTGTTTTGCGCATTGAATACGTTCAGTCCAGTTGTCTTTCAATTTGCTTCGTTCTTTAAGACCTAAAGTGCTGAATTATTTCCTTCATTTCAGAACTGCATATTTTGGCATAGTGAATATCAAACATTTTCGAAAATATGTATTAGCTACTACACCGTTAGAAATTTGTGTAACATTTTTACAGAAATTGCCTGCAGCAGAGTTTCAGGAACTTCTGTAAATTTACATATGGTGTGATTTATGTGTTCCTGTATTAGTTGGACTCAATTGGACTGTCCAGAATGATGCTTTCTGAGAACGTATGAAAATATAATTTGGTCAGCCTCCAGTCAAGTCTCCGACTGTTAACATTTCTTTGAGTCTGTAATTTTATAGATCACGTCCTGAAACTCTGCTGCAGGAATTTTCTGTAAAATCCTCTGTTTTTTCTAACAGTGTAATGATAAGAAAGTATTGAGTATTTTAACATTTTTTTACCAACACGGGGTTCACAAATAATGAGTCCTCCCCACAGAGGAGAAAAGCACAAAAATTGACACACAATATATGATAAATGAAAAGGCAATTTCCAGAGTGTTTGCGAATTTTCGACCCCAACCGGGGTCTTCTTCAGGCTGGAACTTTACAATCCGAAACTCTGGAACTTTACAATCCGAGACTGTTCTAGAGTTTCGGATTGTAAAGTTCCAGCCTGAAGAAGACCCCGGTTGGGGTCGAAAATTCGCAAACACTCTGGAAATTGCCTTTTCAGTCCTCCCCACAGATAACGTTCAGTATGAATTTCGTTCCATACTTTTCGTCCCTCCTATTATAAGAAGCCGTTCAGAAGAGAACGTAGACGGTATATTGTGGTAAACCGGATGATGCCAGTTATTTGTTTGTAACTTACAAGATAGATATTAAGTGAAATAGATTGCAATAATGGTATACATGATACGTGATAATGGCTACCCATTATCTTACATTAACTATACTTAACTGAAATCAATAATCACTTCATGAAAGTACCATTAAAGGCGTTCCCTGGTTTCTTCGAATAAGCTCAAATTAACACTTTGACAGTTGATCGTTAACGCGTTTTACTAAGATTCAGCTATGGCTCTGACTTCTCAGTGGACAGCGCTAACTTTACCTTTACTTTTCCTATAGCTCATATTGATATTTTACAGTTGATCGTTCACAATATGGAAATTCGTTAATGCATTTTACTAAGAATCAGTTTGGCTCTTACCTGTCACTGGACAGTTAGAATAAACGCTACGTCATCTTTAACTTTTCCTAATCTCGCGAAGAAGCAACTGTTATAATACGTTTCAAATTTTCCCGCCCACTCGATTGATATTGACATGATTGACTGATTGATTGATTTTGAAGTAACATCGTTAGAAACTGTCGGTCGATGATGTTATTTTCACAACAGAAGTAAATAAGATAAAAGAGATTATAACAAATCGTCGAAAGATGACAATGTTATCCAGTCATGGACTTTCATTTGCCTTAAGGGCAAGTCCACGGTCTCCGACGTAACATTCTTTCACTTATCCAGTGCTGTTTCTGCAAATTTTGGAACCACAGAAAGATGTAATACCATGCATATGTCAGACTCTCGTCCTTCTATGCCCCTGGTATGAATTAAGTTCGTTTTGATTCATAATTAGTGCACTGTTAGATAATTAGTTGCGTCACGGACGTGACATCACACGTGTCATGTCCGTGACGCAACTAATTAGTAAACAGTGAACTAATTATGAATCACAACGAACTTAATTCATACCAGGGGCATAGAAGGACACAAGCCTGACATGATGCAGGGTACTTAACGGTCCTTTGGTGCCATGAGTCGCAGAGACCGCACTGAACTAGTAAAAAAATATCAGGAATTTGACCGTGGACTTGCCCTTAATGTGGGATACAATTTACATGACAAAAGGACCAGAGCTGATGAATCATCCACAGTCCCTTCCTGCCTGTTATTACCAATAATAAAATCCTAATCACTGCCAAAAGGAACATTACAGAATAAACCTCATTCAAAAATGATGTTATTATATGACAAAGGACCGTGAACTAATTAACCTGCGGTCATCCGAATCCAGCCTTTATCTAAAGGCCATCAATAATTCCGAGTCTAAATGAGACTGGTGCACGCACACTGTAACTTGTGGTCATTTTGGCTAATAGATCCCTAAAAAACAAGTGTCAGCGATGGATTATTAATAAAACCACGTCTGGGACTTCAGACTAATTCATATTATACGTGTATTGGGAGAGTGTAGGACAATAGTGACACACAAAATAAAAGGATGGGGTACAATTTCAGTGAATTCATAACGAGAACAAACACGTGATGTCTTTGGCGATCTTTTTTGTGCCCCCAGATGATTGTAATACGTAGTGTCTAACAGAGAAGGACCCCGATATTTGATAAATAGAATGGAATTTAGATCTATAACGCTAGGCCTACAGTAGTGTGCAAAAATATTAGAACACTTGCCATGAACTGGAAAACGAAGTATTATTTCAATGAAATGACCCCAATGTAGCCATGAAACCATCGTTTCTTTCATTAATGGAACCTTCAACCATACTGATATTGCATAATGAATGTTCCACAGACACCTGCATGATACCTTTGTCAATTTCTTGGGAACATACTGCATTTTGGAAATGTTGAATAACTCGAAGGAAACTCTCCGGAATGAGCTTCTGAGAGCGTGGAATAACACTGGGGTTGAAACGCTTAGAATACATAGACACAAAGACAGAAAGATGTGTTGATGTGACTGCTGCCAAGGGGGGCCATACTAAATATTAGAGTAAAATGTAAAAAAGGACTGGACTGGTAAATTCGTAGGTCAAAGAGTCTCAGTACACTCTTAAACAAGTCGCCCATGGGCGATGCGCTCAGCTGACATGTGAATTTGATTGATGAAGCAGTTCTCAAGTTATGGAACAGAATGCCCCATCCATGATCGCCACCTGTCATTTATTAGGGCCTAGCCTATACGGTAGGCCGACTGGAAGTTGGAGCACAACCAAAAATCGATAGGCCCTAGGCATGCTAGGCCTAGGCCTAGGATGCATGATCTGACACACTCGGGCTACACATGGCAATATGAAGCTAATGACCAAGCCGTTCTCAAGTTACATGTATGGAGCAGAGCACAAAGTCCAAGATGGTCACCAGTTGGCCATATATTGCCATTTGAAGTTGGAGCTGATGATGATGAGATCACATAAAGCATGGTGAGCTGTGCAGAAAGGCTGTTCTTGCTTTTACTTTAGTCAGCACAAGCCCACAGGAAGTTTGACATCATCCACAGACAGCATACAATGGTGACATCATCAGCAGTGCAAAAAGGCTATTCTTGCTTTCCTGTCAGCACACTTTGGCTTGGGTATGAGACTCCAGTTGCATATTACCAGTGGCAGGCAGTGCAGTTGCACCTACCTTTGTATTCTAATATACCACACTTGGTTAATTAGCAACTGTACAAAGCATGAAAGTGAACATTTCACTGCGTAAAGATGAGCAGTGTTGTCTCTGCACAAAACCTGAAAACCATGTGATCCACTGTGCAAGAAGGCTGTTCTTTCAATTCCCTGCAAGCAGAAATCTACACGAAGTACTGTGATGTCATCAAATCCACAACATAAAATNTTGATGAGATGCTTTAGTCAGCCTGACGAATTACGTCATTCATGACACAATTTACTTGTCATGGCGAGTCGCACATCTCTGTGACGAGTTCAGTTTATCCAGTTGACAAGGTCTCTAGTTATGGCGATAAGTTGCAGGTGGCAGGACATTATTGCGCATGCGCTTCCCTCACATTTATCGCTCAATTTCTTGAACTCTAAGCATGCTGTCACCATCGTTGCCTCAATAGCCACGAGGTTTTAGGGGTTATGTCTAGTAGTTTATACATTTCATAGGTCGTAGGTTCGAATCCCGCCGTAGGCCCTGAAATTTGGGAGAGTTTTTCTTTCATATGTACCTGTTATTAGTACTTGTAACTACCGCATAACGGTCTCTTGGCGCATAATTTTTAATTTTTTTGTGTAACCTGAATGACGAGATGTAGTTGTTTCAATGATAAGATGTCTCTTTTCCGAGGATGACTAGTTAAAAACTTGTCAATTGACAAGATAGACCCTGTCAATTTAAGCATATTCTGAGAACGAGTTCCAGCTAGTCAGTACGACGAGAATTTTTTAAGAGTGTACCTTTGCCTTAATACCTTTTGCAATAGAGGAAAGTGAAATCCAGGCTCTGGGACCAAATAAAACATCAGTTTCTTAAGATTTTCTTAAGATTTGCCAAGTGCACACTACTCTATATCCGGATCGAAACATCCACTCGAGAGCGCTTTACATGTATACATGTACCTCAAGCCTCTCCTGAAAACGCAGCTGTAAACAGGTGCGCCTTCAGAAGAGACCTGAAAGATTCAAAATAAGTGCAAGACGTCAATCCCAGAGGCTGTTCCAGAGCATAGGAACTGCCACTGAAAAAGCTTGTTCACCTAAGATCGGATCGCTGTTCGTGGCTGATGAAGGTGCACACCAAAGCAAAACCGCATATTTCCAAATCTCCATCATGAATGTGCACCAAAAGTAGTGTTAACGGCTTTTTGACTCTGGTGTGAGCAATCTACGGGTTTGCATTTTCTGATTACCCTTATCAGAAGTACGAGACCAATGAAAAATCAAACTTGCATTCGACGTAGAGATAGTAGTTACACTAAATATACATGTACAGTACAAGTGAAAAAACACGCTTTTAGGCCTCAAGTCAAAGTCCATCGATTCATCAATGGGTGATTGTAAAGTTGGTGTGAACACCATTTTTACAATGCTTTGCTGCATTGTAAACATCGTGTTAACACCAAATTTGAAATCGTCCAATGTGTAGATTCCTGTAGTTGTCCAACACCATCAACAAAAGAAGCGTCTCCGTGAACGAAGACAATTGGTTGTTTTTAGTAACTTGAATATCGTATGCTATCTGCATTTCACAAATCTGCAACGTTACTTTGAAAAGAACATAAAAAAATGACAACTGAGTCTCCTACCTTTGTGTTTCATTACGACATCTTTTGATACTCCGAAAAAGATAACATTATTCCCTGCGCCAGATAACAGATGCAATCCCTATTGCATGCAAACAGTCTGCATTGGTTTTTTGCAATAGGTGGCTTTCCGATTGAGTACGAGAAGCGAATCGCGTATCACAGTGCCTTTATCCAGCAATTTAGGATGTCAGGTCAGGCTTTAAGTGCTATTAGCATACCAATTACGTTCGGATCACGTCCCCTGGAATATCTAGAAAAAACAAGCCTAACGAAAACACTCGAAGATTTGACCTTCGTCAAATTTGAATCGATCGGGCACGTGGTCAAATCGTCCAAAATACGTCCTCGATTTTAGCTCCGTAAATCGTCCCTAGGGTTTTCGGAAACGAAGGTATCACTAGATCACACGAAGGGCCAAGAGGGTTGAAGAAGCACCTCGTAAAACTGGACGCCACTAACCTGCGAATAAATCGGGTGTTCCATCGGCTTCTTCACTCGATCACCGTCAAGTCAGCGATAGATCGGTCTCTGTAGTGCCATCGGCGCGCTAATCGTTAAATAGTCCACGCGGTGATTTCCGAGGGAACAGTGTCAACCGCGTGAGGTACGCGTTGCCGTCAGGCTCAGCAACTGCCCGCTTTCTCCAAGGCCAACTGTAGAAATAGCCATTGATTTTGCTCAACAACAGAGAGAATTCTATTCACGAAAGAGTGACTGTGATAATATTTTGATCGTCATCTTTGTTTGATCTCGATTCGATTAACTTTGGTCTGATGCGATGATTGCCGTAACGTGACAGAATGAGCGGCGATGGGTTGGTATTCCTACCTAATTATCTGTTTACTTGGCGTATGTAGACCACACAATCTGGAAGATATGCCTGATTCTGGTACATATAAGAAGTCAACTTCCAGAATCTTGCAAATTTTCGACCCCAACCGGGGTCTTCCTCAGGCACTTTTCAGTTGGAGAGACCAGCGATTCTGGTAACCGTTCTTTTTCAAACTTTCTGCTGTGCGTTAAATTAAAGTGCCACTTTTTTATGCATGAGGTGACTCTTTATCCCTCCCCACCATGATAAGCCTGGTGTCCTGTCCAACCTATATATAACCAGTGGTAACACCGAGGCTGGACTGATACTATGTCGAAACCTTAGCTGACAAAAATGGCGGTCATACTTTCCACCACTTGAGAAGTTCAACGCGCTGTTATAGCGTGACCAATCTTTCATCAGGTAAGGTAACGTGCTTTAGCTCATTCTTTTATGTGTAACAACAGTCTCAATGTCTAATTGGTAGATCATTGAAATAGATACATTCGAACAGTCCTGTCGAGCATGCATTGACACAAGATCATGATCAAAATCGCCATCATGAATTAGTGCTGTAGTATACGGTGTACATTGACCGCGTATGTACACCTATGATCGAAAATTTCCAAAGGTCAAAGGTTACGTCGGCCATCGCGAGATACAAAACCGAACGCATACAGTCGTGTTTTAATATGGAGCATGCTTCCATTTTGTAGGAGGGCGAACCAGATCGTGCTGAATCAAATTTTACCGAACCTCATCAGACGTAAACTATCCGAAACACTTGACATTGGACCCTCTGATTAGAGATATCGACATTTAACTTCCATGGAAAGGTAATTTATTAAGAAACGATTACATGCCGTCTGCAAAGCGAGAGCATCATATAAGTATTTTAACTCTAGAATTGATGGAGAATAGCTAGTCCCTTGCGAATTTAATGGTTGTCAGAGATAATAAATGTCCTTTGGGTTGGCGAGTGTAGGAATAACTACTAAGAAGAGATGAGAAACATGGTTCTTAATGGAATTAAAATGATGATTGAATTACGGATGTCGTCGAAATGTCTATTTTCGACGGCCCAAATGCTTTTTCGTCATCGGTAGGAGAAGTGAATTACCTTTGTGGCGGTAATCGAGGCCTACTCTGCTTTCGCCGACGTTACCCTTGGGTGTCTTTGTATGTCGATAACGCAAGCACCATCAAGAACAAATTGAATCCCGGAATGATGCATTCGAGCACCAATAGTGCGAAAGGGACGCCTAATGTGAACCGTACTTGCATCGAGATAGAGCAGTAATGTTCTACTCTGCATGAAGATTTTATGTGCCAATGTAAACTACTCCGTTTGCCCTGCATGCATAGCTACACCCATCTCTTAACTTTCATGTAGCCAGTGATTAATACGTCGCATCAGTCCAGCAGAGCGAGGGAGGCCGATCTCCTGTGGTTAGGAGCCATTAACATCAAACCATCAGATAGGCTGTCAAAACAGGCACAACCGTAATGGATGTCGCTCAAGCCGAGATTAGAATTGGTATGAATAAAACGAAGCGGTACTTGGCGAATTTGAAGGATTGGAGACACGAACACAAAGCAAACGGAGAGATAAGGATATCAAAAGATCGGCTCATTCCTAGGAGATCAGAGGCTGGCCTAATGGGAACCATGATGATTCGATCCACGTGATCAGTTGGATTCAGTTCAATGTCAATTTTAAGTTCTCCATTAGAGTCATTATTGCTAATGAATACAACAAGGTTTACCATTATGAATTCGGTCATTTTGGGGTGACATACATGTCAACTACATGGGCAAAGATTCTATAGGACAACTCGCACCCGGACAACTCGTCACTAGGACAACTAGCCCCTAGGACAACTCACCTCTGGACAACTAGCCCCTGGACAACACAATTCGCCCTTAGGACAACTCGTCCATGGGACAACTCGCCCCTAGGACGCCTCGCCTCTAAGACTACTCGCCTCTCGGACAACTCGTCACTAGGACAACTCGCCAACAGACAATTCGCCTCTGGACAACTCGCCCCCAGCATTGAAAAATATGAAATTAGTTTTTCGTGGATTTGAATTTTCTGTGGTCTCCAATATACAGTTAAGCCTGGAATTATTCATACTCCATGAAAAATTATAGGAATAATATGCGATTATTCCCTAATATCACTTGACCGACAAGGTAATTCGAACAACATTTCAAATTGTCAATCAACTAACTTAACTTCCATGGCTTTCAGAAATCGCCTCTATCTCGTTCTTTCAATCCAGCTGAAACCTGACCTAAAAGGGAGATGAGGTCAATAAATCAAGCTTCTATCTCCGAGTTGGTAAAGGCTCGTCTACACGATCATACATTTGTTCAAAACATCATCATACATTTGTATGATGATGTCCTAGCTTGTGTGTCGATTTCTGTCTTANTACTAAAGTACGTTTCAATCATCTGGGGTCGTATGCATAAAACATCTTAAGGGCGGTTTACACTAGGTTGCACCAAGTTGCAAGTTGCTGCAACTTGCAACTTGTTGCAGTCTACCTGTGACCGTTTACAAATTGCAACATCTAGTGCGATAAGTTGCAGAAGTTTGCAACAAGTTGCAGGAATTTTGGCGGGAATCCTTTGTTCGGCAGCCATTTTGGCTTTAGTAGACGTCACATGATTTTTTGCTGTATTCTCATTGGCCAGCGACGTGCAACTTGTTGCAACTTCACCAGAAAATAGGATCTGGATCCTAAATTTGCAACAAGTTGCAGTAGTTAGTTGCAACAAGTTGCATGCCCGTTTACACATGCAAATTTGATGAAATTTTTGGTCTCATCAGGTTTATGCAACAAGTTGCATAAAGTTGCATATGAAAAGTTGCATGTGTAAACGGGCCTTTAAGTGTAAAATTTCCCTTAAACTATTGTTCCAAACAAAAGATGTTTTGTGCATATGGCGCCTGGACCCCGATGGGAGGACCGTTTGGTTGTCAGGCAGACCTTGGTATTGTTGGTAAAGTCTGGCTATTGAAATGCGTTTTATTGACAGGACACTTCCAGCCAATCCCATGCCTATGCCTGTGTTCAATTTCGAATCAAGGCCTAGTTGCATGTTCTATTCGAACCAAGGTTCAGCTGGTTAGAAAACAATGTGCGTTGTACCGTTTAGAGTAAACCTTATTCATTGTTGTCCGGTTACTAGGGGTTTGACTGACATACGCCCATCGGGGTCCAGATGATTTAAACGTACTTTAGACGCAAACCACCAAACATAGATCTTCAGTGCTAATCACAAGACGGCTGTCCACGCGCCAATTTACCATCCCACGAAAAGAGCGTGACGTTAGACTTATGCATTAACGTTGATACAAACGAGACATATTTCTGACAACCCATTGTGAATCCTTTGAAATGTACTCTTATCCATAAAAGCGGGTGGAAATGGAAGTCTCCTAATCTGTCATTACATTCCCTGTGTATGGATTGTGACAATTTAGAGAAGAAAGGGGTTAGCCGGTGTGCGTCGATATCAAAGATCCATGGAAGGTTGGCCTTGCCGGACATAAGATTCATGACTCAAGGTACATTGTAGAATGACAGCAAATACATTGTTCGTCCCGTTGCTCCGGAGCTGCACATGCATTCGCTTTCCAATGGTCTATGAGAAGAGAAGTCATCCTACATTTCAGTGACTCAAGTGAAGATAAAACCAAGCAGACCCTAAATTACAGTACTTCATGATGTCATGATGATTGTCATCAAGGATGACGCAAGAAGAAGGCATCCTCCTTGATACTGGCGCCGTGCCGAGCTGAGGCTGACATTACTGGTGAAAATTCACCCTATTACAGCACGTGCCCTGACGCGGAACACTACGAACAACTACAATCTGTCCAATAGCGAGGTTTCGCAAATCTGACGAAACACGAAGTACGAAATACGAAATTCAACTTCATTTCCAGGACATAATGGGCCGAATTCACCAAGGGTGATCATCGCGCGATTAAGACTTAGACGCGTGTACCTTCTTCAAAAGCATGGTGGAAGTGTGTGCATTTAGTGAAGTTACACGCGTCTAAGTCTTAATCGCGCGATGATCACCCTTGGTGAATACGGCCCAATGTATTTCTGGAGATGGTTGGTACCACAAATGTCCCTGCTGCCAGTGCGTCTTTTAGCATATCATGTAAGACCGAGAGAGTCATGGTGTATCTTGAATTTTTAAATATCCACTTCGTAGATACTAAATTTCCACTTCGTAGATACTAAGTGGAAACGAAAGATAGATTTCAAATTACACCGAAACTATCGGTCTAACGTCATACTAAAAGACGTTCTTGCAGCAGGCGATATTTGTGGCACCAACCATCTCCGGAAATACATTAATACGTCATGGAAATGAAGTCCAATTTCGTATTTCGTACTTGGTGTTTCGTCAGATTTGCGAAACCTCACTATTGCCTTTTGTAAGCAAGAACGATGTGAACGATTCTGCACTGAACACAGCTCTTGTGTGAATGATGAATCCTACGAGGCGCTGACCCCTTTAACTTATCATCGATTCCCAACGTTGCTGTACAGGAGTTGATATGAAAGAATATTATTGATACCAAACAAAATGGGCAGGTCGCGCATCCTATAAATATTCCTTCGCAACTAATAGTAAGTTACGTTCATATCAAAGGGCAAACGATGCTGCCGAATCCCCCGAAAGGTCACCTCTATTCGGCGCGGCGGCCCTGGCTATGGTCAAATACACATTAGCAAGATCGATCGACCGTTTGCACGATATGGGTGGCAGGGTTAGTCCTGTGGCGAGAATGATTATACACGGAATGAAAATGACACTGTTATCACTACTCTGAGTCTGGCCGGTTGGAATCTTTCCTTCGCATGATCGTCACGCACTTGGATGAGTGCTAAAGACAATTACTCGATAAGATGTGTTGTTTACTTGTGTTGATTTCTGAAAATATTCCTGTTCATGCACCACGCCTTCTGCGTGGAAAATTCACGAATACCGCCAGTCACTTTCATTCCAAAAAGATTGAACAACTAGCATTTATCGAGGCGACGGGTTAATGGCTGATATTTATAAAAGCTAGCAAATGCTTTTCCTTCATGTTTTGTAGTACATTTACATTGGACCTCGCTGTGCAAATCTTAAGTATAAAAGCATTTTCACAGTGAAGTCTAATGTATATGGACGGCAAAACTTGAAGGAAAAGCAGTTGCTGGCTTTTATGAATATCAGCCAGTAGGCCCCTATTGTCCTATCGACCCAAGAAAACTACAATAGTTTTTTTCATTAGAGTGCTCTGCCTGTGCTCATGCCCTTTTGGCCAGCCCCTTTTACGGGAAGGCGTACGATTTTCTTATGTTTGCACAACACATGTTTTGCCTTGGGAAAGCTGTGGATTTCTGTTGCGTCGTGACGCCAATGACGTAACGTCACGCCCGCCGCACACGCGAATTTTGACCATTTTTCTGATGATCGCTTCAATAAAATCACTCTTTTCTAAATCTTCGACCATTTGGGTTCCAAATTTTTTGGATTGCCAATATCCAGAAGTAATCCTCTTTCCAATGGCCAAAAAGAATAAAATTATTGAGATGCTAAATCTGATTTCTGCTTACATCTTTAGGAGATGGTCGAAAACTGGACCGGGTGTCCCGTTAATTCTGGGCCATGTCTATAGCTACTACACCGCTAGAAATTTTTGTAATGTTTTTACAGAAATTGCCTGCATCAGAGTTTCAGGAACTTCTGTAAATTTACATATGGTGTGATTTATGTGTTCCTGTATTAGTTGGACTCAATTGGACTGTCCAGAATGATGCTTTCTGAAACGTATGAAAATATAATTTGGTCAGCCTCCAGTCAAGTCTCTGTTAACATTTCTTTGAGTCTGTAATTTTACAGATCACGTCCTGAAACTCTGCTGCAGAAATTTTCTGTAAAATCCTCTGTTTTTTCTAACAGTGTAATGATAAGAAAGTATTTAATATTTTAACATTTTTTTTACTTACACGGGGTTTACAAATAATGAGTCCTCCCACAGATAACGTTCAGTATGAATTTCGTTCCATACTTTTCGTCCCTCCTATTATAAGAAGCCGTTCAGAAGAGAACGTAGACGGTATATTGTGGTAAACCGGATGATGCCAGTTATTTGTTTGTAACTTACAAGATATTAAGTGAAATAGATTGCAATAATGGTATACATGATACGTGATAATGGCTACCCATTATCTTACATTAACTATACTTAACTGAAATCAATAATCACTTCATGAAAGTACCATTAAAGGCGTTCCCTGGTTTCTTCGAATAAGCTCAAATTAACACTTTGACAGTTGATCGTTAACGCGTTTTACTAAGATTCAGCTACGGCTCTGACCTCTCAGTGGACAGCGCCAACTTTACCTTTACTTTTCCTATAGCTCATATTGATATTTTACAGTTGATTGTTCACAATATGGAAATTCGTTAACGCGTTTTACTAAGAATCAGCTTGGCTCTGACCCGTCACTGGACAGTTAGAATAAACGCTAACGTCATCTTTAACTAAATACCTAATCTTCAACTTTCAATTTTGCATCTCGCGAAGAAGCAACTGTTATAATACGTCTTTTCAAATTTTCCCGGCCCACCCGATTGATATTGACATGATTGACTGATTGATTGATTTTGAAGTAACATCGTTAGAAACTGTTGGTCGATGATGTTATTTTCACAATAGAAGTAAATAAGATAAAAGAAGATTAACAAATCGTCGAATGATGACAATGTTACTGTTATTCAGTCATGGACTTTCATTTGCCTTAAAAGGGCAAGTCCACGGTTTCCGACGTAACATTCTTTCACTTATCCAGTGCTGTTTCTGCAAATTTTGGAACCACAGAAAGATGTAATACCATGCATCATGTCAGGCTCATGTCCTTCTATGCTCCTGTTAGATACATGTAATTAGTTGCGTCACGTCCATGACATCAAACGTGTCACGTCCGTGACGCAACTATATTAGCAAACAGTGAACTAATTATGAATCACAACGAACTTAATTCATACCAGGGGCATAGAAGGACACGAGCCTGACATGATGCAGGGTACTTAATGGTCCTTTGGTGCCATGAGTTGCACAGACAGCACTGAACTAGTAAAAAAATATCACGAATTTGACCGTGGACTTGCCCTTAATGTGGGATACAATTTACATGACAAAAGGGCAGAGCTCGATGAATCATCCATAGTCCCTTCCTGCCTGTTATCACCAATAATAAAACCCTAATCACTGCAAAAGGAACATAACAGAATAAACCTCATTCAAAAATAATGTTATCATATGACATAGGACCGTGAACTAATTAACCTGCGGTCATCCGAATCCAGCCTTTATCTAAAGGCCATCAATAATTCCCAGTCTAAATGAGACTGGTGCACGCACACTGTAACTTGTGGTCATTTTGGCTAATAGATCCCTAAAAAACAAGTGTCAGCGATGGATTATTAATAAAACCACGTCTGGGACTTCAGACTAATTCATATTATACGTGTATTGGGAGAGTGTAGGACAATAGTGACACACAAAATAAAAGGATGAGGTACAATTTCAGTGAATTCATAACGAGAACAAACACGTGATGTCTTTGGCGATCTTTTTTGTGCCCCCGGATGATTGTAATACGTAGTGTCTAACAGAGAAGGACCCGGATATTATATTTGATAGATAGAATGGAATTTAGATCTATAACGTTAGGCCTACAGTAGTTTGTCAAAATATTACAACACGTGCTATGAACTGTAAAACGATTATTTCAATGAAATGACCCCAATGTAGCCATGAAACCATCGTTTCTTTCATTAATGGAACCTACAACCATACCGGTACTAATATTGCATAATGAATGTTCCAGAGACACCTGCATGATACCTTTGTCAATTTCTGGGGAACATACTACATTTTGGAAATGTTGAATAACTCTAAGGAAACTCTCTGGAATGAGTTCCTGAGAGCGTGGAATAACATTGGGGTTGGAACTCATAGAAAATACATAGACACAAAGACAGAAAGATGTGCTGATGACGTGACTGGTGCCAATGGGGGCCATACCAAATATTACAGTAAAATGTAAAAAAGGGACTGGACTGATAAATTCGTCAAAGAGTCTCAGAACCTTTGCCTTAATACCTTTTGCAATGGAGGAAAGTGAAATCCAGGCTCTGGGACCAAACAAAACATCTGTTTCTAAAGATTTTCTTAAGATTTGCGAAGTGCACATATACGTACTCTATATCCGGATCGAAACATCCGCTCGAGAGGGCTTTGCATGTATACCTCAAGCCTCTCCTGAAAACGCAGCTGTGAACAAGTGCGCCTACAGAAGAGACCTGAAAGATTCGAAGTGCAAGACGGCAGTCCCAGCGGCAGTTCCCGAGAATAGGAGCTGCGACTGTGAAAAAGCTCGTTCACCGTAAGATGGGATAGCTGTTCGTGGCTGATGAAGGTGAACACCACACCAAAGCAAAACCGCATATTTCCAAATTTTCGTCATGAATGTGCATCAAAAGTAGTGTTAACGGCTTTTTGACTCCGGTGTGAGCAACCTACGGGTTTGCATTTTCTGAGTACCCATCAATACGACACCAATGAAAAAACAAAGTGCATTCGACGTAGAGATAATAGTTACATTAAATATACATGTACAAGTTAAAAACCACGCATTCAGGCCTCAAGTCAAAGCCCATCGATTCATCAATGGGTGATTGCAAAGTTGGTGTAACACCGTTTTTACAATGCTTTACTGCACTGTAAACACCGTGTTAACACCGACTTTGAAATGACCCAATGTGTAGATTGCTGCAGTAGTCCCACACCATCAACAAAAGAAGCGTCTCCGTGAACTAAGACAATTGGTTGTTTTTAGTAACTTGAATATCGTATGCTATCTGCATTTCACAAATCTGCAACGTTACTTTCAAAGAACATTAAAAAATGACAACTGAGACTCCTACCTTTGTGTTTCATTTCGACATCTTTTGATATTCCGAAAAAGATGGCATTATTCCCTGCGCCAGATAACAGATGCAATCCCTATTGCACGCAAACAGTCTGCATTGGTTTTTTGCAATAGGTGGCTTTCCGATTGAGTACGAGAAGCGAATCGCGTATCACAATGCCTTTATCCAGCAATTTAGGATGTCAGGTCAGGCTTTAAGTGCTATTAGCATACCAATTACGTTCGGATCACGTCCCCTGGAATATCTAGAAAAAACAAGCCTAACGAAAACACTCGAAGATTTGACCTTCGTCAAATTTGAATCGATCGGGCACGTGGTCAAATCGTCCAAAATACGTCCTCGATTTTAGCTCCGTAAATCGTCCCTAGGGTTTTCGGAAGCGAAGGTATCAGCAGATCACACGAAGGGCCAAGAGGGTTGAAGAAGCACCTCGTAAAACTGGACGCCACTAACCTGCGAATAAATCGGGTGTTCCATCGGCTTCTTCACTCGATCACCGTCAAGTCAGCGATAGATCGGTCTCTGTAGTGCCATCGGCGCGCTAATCGTTAAATAGTCCACGCGGTGATTTCCGAGGGAACAGTGTCAACCGCGTGAGGTACGCGTTGCCGTCAGGCTCAGCAACTGCCCGCTTTCTCCAAGGCCAACTGTAGAAATAGCCATTGATTTTGCTCCACACAGAGAGAATACTATTCACGAAAGAGTGACTGTGATAATATTTCGATCGTCATCTTTGTTTGATCTCGATTCGATTAACTTTGGTCTGATGCGATGATTGCCGTAACGTGACAGAATGAGCGGCGATGGGTTGGTATTTCTACCTAATTATCCTGTTTACTTGACGTATACAGACCACACAATCTGATGTACCTGATTCTGGTAACCGTTGTTTTTCAAACCTTCTGCTGTGCGTTAAATTAAAGTGCCAGAGTATGCATGAGGTGACTCTTTGTCCCTCCCCACCTTGATCAGACTGGTCTCCTGTCCAACCTATATATAGCCAGTGGTAACACCGAGGCTGGACTGATACTATGTCGAAACCTTAGCTGACAAAAATGGTCGCCATACTTTTCATCACTTGAGAAGTTCAACGCGCTGTTATAGCGTGACCAATCTTTTACCAGGTAAGGTACATGTAACGTGCTTTAGCTTATTCTTTTATTTGTAACAACAGTCTCGATGCCTAATTGGGAGATCATTCAAATACTAGATAGATTCGAACAGTCTTGTCGAGCATGCACTGACACAAGATCATGATCAACCTCGCCACCATGAATAAGTGCTGTAGTATACGGTGTACATTGACCGCGTCTGTATATATGATCGAGAAGTCCAAAGGTCAAAGATTACGTCGGCCGTCGCGCAATACAAAACCTAAAGGGCGGCGCACACGTGCGACTAAAATGGGGGCGACTACCGATGCGACTACTACGTCGCATGCGACAATTACCTTTGAGGTCGATCACTGATGTCATCCGCGACATCACTGCATGATCTTCCAAGGAAGCATTTGTCGCAGACGAGTCAACAAAAACTAAAAAAACTAAAAATGTGTTCAGTCGCTGCTGTGGTCGCAAGGCCGGTCGCCTAGAAAATCGCACGCATACTGTCGTGGTTTAATATGGAGCATGCTTCCGTTTTGTAGGAGGGCGAACCAGAACGTACTGAATCAAATTTTACCGATCCTCATCAGACGTCAAGTATCCGAAACACTTGACACATTGGACCCTCTGATTAGAGATATCGACATTTAACTTCCATGGAAAGGTAATTTATTAAGAAGCGATTACATGCCGTCTGCAAAGCGAGAGCATCATATAAGTATTTTAACTCTAGAATTGATGGAGAATAGCTAGTCCCTTGCGAATTTAATGGTTGTCAGAGATAATAAATGTCCTTTGGGTTGGCGAGTGTAGGAATAACTACTAAGAAGAGATGAGAAACATGGTTCTTAATGGAATTAAAATGATGATTGAATTACGGATGTCGTCGAAATGTCTATTTTCGACGGCCCAAATGCTTTTTCGTCATCGGTAGGAGAAGTGAATTACCTTTGTGGCGGTAATCGAGGCCTACTCTGCTTTCGCCGACGTTACCCTTGGGTGTCTTTGTATGTCGATAACGCAAGCACCATCAAGAACAAATTGAATCCCGGAATGATGCATTCGAGCACCAATAGTGCGAAAGGGACGCCTAATGTGAACCGTACTTGCATCGAGATAGAGCAGTAATGTTCTACTCTGCATGAAGATTTTATGTGCCAATGTAAACTACTCCGTTTGCCCTGCATGCATAGCTACACCCATCTCTTAACTTTCATGTAGCCAGTGATTAATACGTCGCATCAGTCCAGCAGAGCGAGGGAGGCCGATCTCCTGTGGTTAGGAGCCATTAACATCAAACCATCAGATAGGCTGTCAAAACAGGCACAACCGTAATGGATGTCGCTCAAGCCGAGATTAGAATTGGTATGAATAAAACGAAGCGGTACTTGGCGAATTTGAAGGATTGGAGACACGAACACAAAGCAAACGGAGAGATAAGGATATCAAAAGATCGGCTCATTCCTAGGAGATCAGAGGCTGGCCTAATGGGAAGCATGATGATTCGATCCACGTGATCAGTTGGATTCAGTTCAATGTCAATTTTAAGTTCTCCATTAGAGTCATTATTGCTAATGAATACAAGGTTTACCATTATGAATTCGGTCATTTTGGGGTGACATGCATGTCAACTACATGGGCAAAGATTCTAGGACAACTCGCACCCGGACAACTCGTCACTAGGACAACTAGCCCCTAGGACAACTCACCTCTGGACAACTAGCCCCTGGACAACACAATTCGCCCTTAGGACAACTCGTCCATGGGACAACTCGCCCCTAGGGCGCCTCGCCTCTAGCACTACTCGCCTCTCGGACAACTCGTCACTAGGACAACTCGCCAACAGACAATTCGCCCCTGGACAACTCGCCCCCAGCATTGAAAATATGAAATTAGTTTTTCGTGGATTTGAATTTTCTGTCGTCTCCAATACTACAGTTAAGCCTGGAATTATTCATACCCAATGAGAAATTATAGGAATAATATGCGATTATTCCCTAATATCACTTGACCGACAAGGTGACTCGAACAACATTTCAAATTGTCAATCAACTAGCCTAACTTACTTCCCTGGCGTTCAGAAATCGCCTCTATCTCGTTCTTTCAATCCAGCTGAAACCTGACCTAGAAGGGAGAAGAGGTCAATAAATCAAGCTTCTATCTCCGAGCTGGTAATCCGATGCCAAGCTTCATCAGGAGCATAATCTTCCATGCAGTTTTCATTCTTATCATTTACATCGATGACTTAAGAAAGTCCCGAGGGAACAAACAACGCATACCCCACATCACCCATCCTCACGGCATCAATTGATATTGTGTGCGGTAACATGCCAGCCACGGTGCCAAAGTCACCAATGACGGGTGGATGCTATCCTTACACTGGATAAAGCGATGAAGATGATGCTCTAACGACCTTTCCGGCCACAGAACTACCAGCCTGACAGTCCTGATGAAGTTACCGGGAGATGTCTGCTTGGGTGAGTGACTCGTATTCGTATGACCGCCAATGACCTCTGACATTTTCCCAAACGTCAATGAATATTTACATATCATCAAACAACCTAATCGAGAGGGAATGTTACTTCGGTATACTGGATATTTTTAATCTTCTCTTTTTGCGAAGTTATCTGACAGAACTGAGTTGACCGAGTAACCATGGCTTTAAAAGTGGTCGACAACGACTGAATGGAACGATTCACTGAATAAGATTGATCATAGGAGAATTTTTTAACACCACATGATATCATAATTTAGTTTTCCGATAACTCTTAACAGACTCCCTGTACAAGTACCAAGTTTTTCGATTCATGACTTACTAAAGTACGTTTAAATCATCAGGACCCATATTCATAAAGCTACTTAAGTCTAAGTGTGGCACTTATCTTTTGTTACAAAGGATAAGTATACTTTGACTTAAGTATGTTTATGAATATGGCCCCTGGACTCCGATGAGCGTATGTCAGTGAAACCCCTAATAACCGGACAACAGTGAATTTAGGGTTTTCTCTAAACGGGACCAACGCACATTGTTTTCTAACCAGCTGAACCTTGGTTCGAAATAGAACATGCAACTAGGCCTTGATTCGAAATTGAACACAGGCATAGGCATGGGATTGACTGGAAGTGTCCTGTCAATAAAACGCACTTCAATAGCCAGACTTCACCAACAATACCAAGGTCTGCCTGACAACCAAAGGGCCTCCCATCGGGGTCCAGATGATTTAAACGTACTTTAGATCTTCAACGCTAATCACACGACGGCTGTCCACGCGCCAATTTATACCACCCCACGAAAAGAGCGTGACGTTAGACTTATGCATTAACGTTGATACACCCCAGACAGATTTCTGACAACCCATTGTGAATCCTTTGAAATGTATTCTTATCCATAAAAGCGGGTGGAAATGGAAGTCTCCTAATCTGTCATTACATTCCCTGTGTATGGATTGTGACAATTTTGAGAAGAAAGGGGTTGGCCGATATCAAAGATCCATGGAAGGTTGTCCCTGCCGAACATGGGATTCATGACTCAAGGTAGGATGACACCAAATACACTATTCGTCCTGATGATCCGGAGCTGCACATGCATTTGCTTTCCAATGGTCTAGGAGAAGAAAAGTCATTCTACTTTACAGTGGCTCAAATGAAGAAAAAACCAAGCAAACCTAAATTACAGTTCTTCACGATGTCATGACGATTGTCATCAAGGATGACGCAAGAAGAAGGCATCCTCCTTGTGGCTGGCGCCGTGCCGAACTGATGCTGCCATGACTGGTGAAATACACCCTATTACAGCACGTGCTTCAACGCGAACAACTGCAATCTGTCCAATAGCGAGGTTTCGCAAATCTGACGAAACACGAAGTACGAAATACGAAATTCAACCTCATTTCCAGGCCCTAACTGTACATGTATTTCTGGAGATGGTTAGTACCACAAATGTCCCTGCCACCAATGCGTCTTTTAGCGTATCATGTAAGACCGAGAGAGTTATGGTGCGTATTGAATCGTTTTTTTAAAAATTTAAAAATTTCCACTTCGTTGATACTAAGTGGAAAGGAAAGATAAATTTCAAAGTTTAATATACACCGTAACTATCGGTCTAACGTCATTCTAAAAGACGTTCTTGCAGCAGGCGATATTTGTGGCACCAACCATCTCTTGAAATACATTACGTCATGGAACGATTCTGCACTGAACACAGCTCTTGTGTGAATGATGAATCCTAAGAGGCGGTGACCCTTTAACTTATCACCGGTTCCCAACGTTGCTGTACAGGAGTTGATATGAAAGAATATTATTGATACCAAACAAAATGGGCAGGTCGCGCATCCTATAAATATTCCTTCGCAACTAATAGTAAGTTACGTTCATATCAAAGGGCAAACGATGCTGCCGAGTCCCCCAAAAGGTCACCCTCTATTCGGCGCGGCGGCCCTGGCTATGGTCAAATACACATTAGCAAGATCGATCGACCGTTTGCACGATATGGGTGACAGGGTTAGTCCTGTGGCGAGAATGATTATACACGGAATGAAAATGACACTGTTATCACTAGGATGAGTCTGGCCGGTTAGAATCTTTCCTTCGCATGATCGTCACGCACTTGGATGAGTGCTAAAGACAATTACTCGATAAGATGTTTTGTTTACTTGTGTTGATTTCTCAAAATATTCCTGTTCATGCAACACGCCTTCTGCGTGGAAAATTCACGAATACCGCCAGTCACTCTCCTTACCAAAAAGATTGAACAATGGGGATCCTAGCTACGATAGAGGGCAGCACACCGAAACCCGGTCCTATACAATAGACGCCTTTTGTGTGGGAAATTGATCAGGACCGGGATGTCAGTTTCATTGCAATAGTTTTAACCACTAGTGACACCTATTGAGGCAGTGAGCTGGGGTCTCCATTCACAGCATTTATTGAGACGACGGGTTACTGGCTGGTTTTCATAAAAGTTAGCAAATTCTTTTACTTAAGATTTGCACAACGAGGTCTAATGTAGGCCTATATGTACGACAAAACTTGAAGGAAAAGCAGTTGCTAGCTTTTATGAATATCAGTCAGCACTCCCCTATTGTCTTATCCACCCAATAGGGTTTTTTCACAGTCGGCACCGCTCTATTCATTGGGTATGCTGATCCTTTGTGTTCCAAGACTTTGACAATAGGGAATGCTCACAGTGAAAAAAGCCTAATAAAACTACAGTGATCAGGATTGGTCACAGGCTATAATCCTCCGCCTAGCGGATTAGGTCTCCATTGCGTAAGCCAGATCGAATTCGTTGAGCAGTGTATTTGTACACAATGGTTCTTCATGGATGTAGGTCGTCGTAGTGTGGAGCTCAGGCCCCGTATTCATAAAGCTACTTAAGTCTAAGTATGATACTTATCTTTTGTGTTGAACAAAGGATAAGTGTCATACTTAGACTTAAATAGTTTTATAAATACGGGGCCAGAAACCAACCAGCACCTCAGTGCACTGGACAAAATCCTGGTTTGCCTACGACGAAGGTGATCGCAAATCTGTGGTACACATCATGTTAGGATGCATATCTTTCTTTACAGCCAGAGACACAGAACCACAGTTACCCTCTGATGAACATCAGCTGCTGTAGACGGACTGCCTGCATTATTCGAAGAAACACACTTACAAAACCATTAAAGGATGTTATGAGGCAATTCATCACAGGTTTAACTGAAGCAACGATGATTGTAAAGACCCGTTTCCAATTCTAAGAAGAATTTGCCAATCTTATCTACGATAAGCGTTGAAAAATGGTCAACAAATCGCCAATTCCTCAAAGGTGCTGAGATGTGTTCAGAAACACGTTACCGTTATACCAATAGAAATAGAAATAAATGGGCAGAGCCTCGGCTGTCTTCTTTATCGTTCGCTTTGATATATTCTTTCCCTTTACTGATGCCTTTATAGGATTAGCGTTGGAGAAGTAATGTTTGGGTTCTTGTATCAATCGGGATGCAAATGGCAACAAAGGCGTCCGAAATCGACTATTGATCGTATTCGAAAATGTCATTCTTCAATACTAAGTATGTACAACAGATTGATGTGTAGAACGATTCTTTCAGCCCAACCTGTGATTCGCACATACATGTACATGTAGCGACGCAGTCTTCGTAGGCCTACATAACGGCATGCAACTGCAACTAGGCCCACGTTGTGGTTGGTGAATTACGCACCTCTTCACATATGCCTGATCGAGACATTAGTGAGGTTTCGCAAATCTGACGAAACACGAAGTACGAAATACGAAATTGGGCTTCATTTCCATGACGTACATGTAATGTATTTCAGGAGATAATTGCTACCACAAATTTCGCCTGCTGCAACAGCGTATTTTAGCGTATGAAGTTAGACCGATGGAGTTACGGTATTGAAATTTATCTTTTGTTTCCACTTCCTAGATACAAAGTGGAAATTTAAAAATCCAGGATGCACCATAACTCTCTCGGTCTTACATGATATGCTAAAAGACACTGGCGGCAGGGACATTTGTGGTAGCAACCATCTCCTGAAATACATTACATCATGGAAATGAAGTCCAATTTCGTATTTCGTACTTCGTGTTTCGTCAAAGCCAAAGCTGAAGAAACCCCATGCATGATTTCGTGATGATGACGACAGCATGGTGGATTGTTTGCGGATATCGATGACATCCGTTGGTAGACTGTAATGCTCAAAGCAGAGAAGCCATTACCGGAAGAATCCAGGAAATCTACATTGTTTCCACTGGCAGAAAGATGAGTACTTTCGGAGCGTCAGTCAGCCATATAATCCAAGACATCTATTGTGCATCACAGGTGATAGTCAGCAGCGGCTAATAAAAGATTATGAACGTTTCTCACACTTAAAACGAAGGAGACGGCCATATAAGGGGCTGTCTTACCGCACCCGATCGAACGCCTGCCAGAATAGGAACCTCACTGGCCGCTTTTTCAATAAACGTTGTCATACACCACATGTACTTTACTGCACTTGTCTATTTTTCAGAGAATACGTTGCCATTAGTACAACCATCACTCTAAAAAGTGAATTGCTCAGAACGCGAAATTTCTTTCATCCTTTTACACAAGGTTATGGAATGGAAAATTATGGCTATTGTTGTAATGCAATCTTTCTCTATATATCATATCATATATATCATATCTCTATCATTTATGGAATATTAAGTGTGTCAAATTTGACCCAGCCGTTGCGGATATATCGGCCATAAACCTCGCGCCAATCGGATGTGGAATGAAGAGTAGATAACAAACAAGGACTAACTTGTTGATCATATTTCATGGGTCTCTTCAGTTTCCATTTCCTCATCCATTCTCCTCTAAAAGAACCAATGCCACAAAAAAATAAGAAAAACCCTTCACAGTTTGGGCGTTTTTAAGCCCCTTTAAAGGGTTTTAAGTAAAATGTGTTCTGAAACCTGAGACAAAAGTGGTGTTCTGTTTTCTTTTTTGCGTTCTGGACCAGAATGCGAAAAGGATACAGTAGAACACTTATTCTACATGTACTTTGTGTTCGGCCCACGGCCTACTCAACCTAATCGTCCCTTGCGGTAGTAATAAGCCTATGCATATCAAGTCATATTTTAGCAGAACGTACCGTTTAACACCTACCGCATGTGTTGTTTACACGCACTAAGATCACGACATGTATAGTACATTAATCATGGCAGACGAGACGAAATGGAGATAGACAGGAGTCAGTTAAGAATAACACTTCCTAAGCATTTCAATAGAATCATCCTCGAACTGTTACCTTTCACTTTCAACATACTTTTGGAAATATCGAACTAAGTTGATCGGTTACCCAATTTTAGGATACCGGTAATGTCATCATTTTCATTCTCGCTTGAGGCAAAATCATCATGTGATACATATACATATACATCACATTCATGTGATACCTATACATCACATACCTTCATACGTACCCTCTTGCGGGAAAACCGTTCGTTGATAGATCGTGTGACGGTTTGGAGAGGTATGCGAGTGAACTAGCGCTTAAAAAATATTACGAATGAGAGGTCGTTGGAGTCTCCAAATTTCGAGACTGAGACAAATCATAGAAGTTCCATTTAGTAGTTTTATTTGAAACCACTGTAAAACAAGCCAACGCCTACAAACGGGTTTAAAACAATGTATAAAACATGGCACAAATACCGGTAACGCAAAGCTTAAACTCGGTTTTAACCAATGCCGTGAATATGGAATTAAATAAATATCTTACACCAAATAATGTCAAACCAATAAAGAGATATTTCAACTTGAAACAACGAAATCTAAACTTACGATTCTACGA